>ML978374.1:11337-25164 GCA_010015745.1 Setomelanomma holmii
GCTGCAAAACCTACCTGGCTACAACGCCTGCTTAAAGACGGCAACAACAGCGTGTCGCAGAAGGTGGCTAACGAGCTCGCTGGCTTCAATACCCATCGCTTCCGGCTGGCAGCTGTTAGCTGGTTTGTTGAGAACAATCACCCTCTCTCTGACTTTGAAACACCAGCTTTTTAATGCCTCCTTAAAGCTTCTAACCCACTAGCAGAACGAGCGCTTTAGACGTCTTATGTAAGCGTCTCCTAGTACGTTGCGCGCTTGTACAAGCACCTAAAGCCGCGCGTTATCTTGCAACTGTCGCAGGCGCTTAGCAAAGTACACCTCAGCTTTGATAGATAGACGACAAAGGGCGGCAAGCGTGGCTTTCTAGGCATCGTTGCGCACTTTGTTGACAGCAGAGGCAACCTGCAGGACTTGCCTATAGCGCTGCCCCAGCTGACAGGCGCTCACAGTGGCGAGAGGATAGCTGAGGTTGTCATAAAAACGCTGCAGGACTTTAAGATCACGTCGCAATTGATTGGTCACTTTGTGCTTAATAATGCTACTAACAACAACAGTACTGTTGCAATATTGGCTTAAGATTACGGTTTCAATGCCACCCACCAGCGCCTCCGCTGCGGACCTCACATGCTTAACCTTATCGGCCAGACGCTCCTCTAGGGCAAGGGCAGCGCCGCCTCGTTCGACAACAACGTACAAGAGCTCACTAACGAGCACGACTTTATAGAGGAGTGGAGGCGCGTAGGCCTACTTGGCGTACTGCTTAGTGTCATGAACTACATCAAAACGCCGCAACAGCATAAGCTCTTCAAGGACTTCTAGCGCCTCGCCTACACTGAGCTGCCGCCTAGCGCGTCAGCCGACGATTGCAAGATCCTTAAGCCTGTTAAACCCGTCGTTATGCGGTGGAACTAGTACTACTTATGCTTTGAGCGTGCTGTAAAGCTGCAGTTTGCAGTCAACGCCTACGCTACTCACCATATACAGCGGGTGCAAAGGGAGGACACGTTTGCACAAAGTCGTGGCAACAACCTGCCAGATGCGCAGCCGTGGATGCAATCAGATGGCCTTACAGGTGCTGATTAGCAGACTTTCCAACAAGCAAGTAAAGCAAGTACCTGCTCTCAACTTGACTTGCTTGGTTTGGACTAAGGCGTTACTTGACTTGCTTGGGAGCAATTTCGTGCTTAGTTGACTTGCTTGGATTACTTGCAAGTACTTGGTTTACTTAGTACTACTAAGAGACTATTTTACACACAGATACAATAGCTAAGTGTCCAAGTCTAGTATATTGTAATCCCTCAAAATCTGCTCATCTGAAAGCTTAGCCTTGCTAGATCTCCACGGTTTGTAGCCAGCTCGCACCCATGATCTCACCAATTGGAGAGCTGAAAGTAGCTTACTGCTAAGAGCTCGTCGCTTTAGCTTAAGTAGGTCACCAAGCTCGCTGAAGAGGCGTTTACAGTTGCTGCGTGATGCTGGGATTGTCATAATATTAATCGCAAACTGCGCTAAATGCGGGTATTTTAGCTGTAATTAAATCCAGTATTAACGTGTTTTACAAGCGAGCGGCCCATACAAGCGAGCGGCCCACCCCACTAATTTTGTGCACCTCTTTAGGCGTACATCTCAACCACATTAAGAGACAAGATAGATATAATAATAAAATAGATTAAGCAGTGTCTAAAGTATCTTTTTTGCATGTCCGTGAGTTATGCCTAGTCTCTCTGCATCTCTTGCAGCGCGCCAGAGCCTGGCGGCTAAGGCCTAATCGCTCACCACCTTGGCGCTGTTCACGCTGTATCTGCTGGTCTGCCTCCTTTTAAGCAAGTATATCCTCTCCTACTCCCTTTGTTAACGTCCCCTGCTTCTGTATCCGCTTCTTTTTGCGCTGCCTACGCTTTGTTGCTGCCTCATTAGCTCTCTTAAGGCTGGTGATCTGATTGCGCATTAGCTTAGCTGAGAGCATCATGATCTCCGCCCCCTTCTTAAGCTGGCTAATTGCCTCAATAATTGAGGCTGGCGACGAGCTTTTATGTCGTCGTACGCGCTCACGAATTAGGGTTGATTAGGCCTCAAGCTCACGTATGTTGCTTGGTGTTCGAGCCTCCTAGATAGCCTCTGCTTAAGCGATTAGAGTAGGCGTACGCAGCTGTACGTCAAGCTTTGATAGAACAGCATCTGGCTGGAGAGGTACAAGGCCTGCGCCTCGAAAGGCAGAGTAGATATTGGCTGCTGTGAATGATCGCATAAAGGCTGTTTTAAAGGCAGGCAAAAACTTAAGCTTTGTGATGTGGTTGATGTGGTGGCAGATTAGACTCTCAACCTCAGAGCTATATGCGCGCTTTAATGGCGAGAAGCAGCCAACGTCAAGTGGCTGCAATAGGTGGGATGAGTGTGGTGGCATGCAGAGAGTGTAGATGTTATTCTCTTTGCAGAGCTCCTGGAATTCAAGAGACTGATGGCTTTCATGGCCGTCAAGGATAAGCAGCCGACGCGCCCCAACTAGCTTGCCCTCTGTGTGCTGGATAAAGTGCTTCAGCCACTCTACGCCTATCTCGTTGGTCGTCCAGCTATTGTCGCTAACGGCAATAGCCTAGTTGCGTAGGATGTCCTCCTCTTCGTACTATGCAGATAGGTGGTGCTGGCTAGCAAAGATAATGAAAGGCAGAATAGCCTAGCCAGCAGCACTAATTCCTTGGATAATTGTCACCCACTCGCGATTGCCTGGCTGAATAGCCTTTAGCTGGCCTCTTCTTTCTAACCCTGTTACAACAAGCTGAGTTGTAATCTTGCCTATTATAAAGCCAGCCTCGTCAAAGTTGTAGATGTCCTCATTGCAGATGCTGTACTTGGATTTTGTCTGCTCTACTAGCTCAAACCAGCTCCTTATTAATATAGGGTCTTCACATAGAGCTCTCTGCCTGTTGTATGCTTGATTCTAACGAGTCTTAAGACTGTCTGTACGCTTAACAAAGTTGCGCGGCTAGTGGACGCCAACGCAACCTGTGCTGCGCGCGGCGAGCAGCTTGTTAGCTATGTCGCGTACAGCGTCGTACGTAGGCGCAAATCCGCGCCGATCTAGGTTGAGTATATAGCTCACAATCACCTCCTCTTCTAGCTGCGTAAGCCTCTTTAAGTTGGGCTGGCAATTGCGTCTGGCAGCCTTGCCAGCGCGTCAGCGTCAGAGCGTCGTTTGCAGGACTTCAAATGTCTGCGTAGCATCTCTTTCAGACTAGATTTAGTTTTAATTAATAGCTGAGATTGCAAGATGTAAATCAGCTTCAGCAGAGGCTGTTTAGGCTTGATTTGGGGGAGCCATGACAGGTAAAAGATCACACCCCGCAGAAAGTTGGTGGGGTGGGCCGCTCGCTTGTATAGGCCGCTCGCTTGTAAAACACGTTAGACTAGATTGCTATCTGCGTTATACTGCTCTTGCGTCCACTGCAGTTCCTGTGTTTTCCAGCGCTCAAACTCGTCAAGTGGAGCCTCCTGACTAGCGCTGCGGCTAAGTATTGCGCTAATTGCCTTATCTATGTTGTTGCTACTTAGTGCAACTGTTTTTGACTAGCGTAGGCGCTGAGGTTTATACGCCGCCCAGAGCTGCTGAAACGCTGCGTTGGCACTGCTGAGCCATTCAACTTTGTCCCCCTACGCCACATCGCAGTAGTTCTTGTAGTACGGGTGTAGGCAAACAGCAGCGTAGTAGGCGGGCGAAGCGTCAAGCTTGGTGTAGTAGTCGTTAGCCTTAAGCCACGCGGCGCGGAGGTTAACGTTTAGGTGATCCTTGGGGGCCTCTAGGTGAGCGTTGAAATCAACGTGTTCATACGGGCGCGCCTGGGCCTCAAGCTTGCTGAGTACATACTCAAAAACTGGTATAACCTTATAAATTGCGCTATATTTGCCATCTTTGCTGCGTCCTTTAAGCTGTTTTGTAGCATACTTAAGCGGCTCTAAGCAGTTCTGATACTCTGCAATTACTGCCTATGTCGGATCATAGATGTCGTCGACATGTCAGTCACACGATCAGGCGCACTGATCGCAGCACTGCGCCTGAGCAGCGCTCAGACCAGACCCCTGAGCCTGCCTCTTCCATAGTCCTCTCCTAACAACAACAATCGAACAGAATGCATTCCTAGTTACAGTTATTTCCTTTCAGCACTAATGCTATAGCCCTCCCAACAGCCTAATTAGCAGCTCAGAGCCCAGTTGATCTCATCCAGCTCAGAGCGTTAGGCCGCTTGTTGTTCCGCTGCGCAGCGTGCGCGTCCTTAAGTATAATCTTGTTAATGTGATGCTCAGCGTACAAGTTGTAGGCAGCCTGAAGCTTTATAGCGCGCTTAAAAGCAGCATAGTACGAGTTCCAGCGAGTGACAACAGGCTTGACAGGCTCTAGTACCTTCAGACGTCTCTTAGTAGGCAGGTCGTTATTAGCAACACGCTGGTAACTACAAAAAAGCTTGTACTGTTGCGGCGTTTTAATATAGTTGATGACGTCAACTAGGACGCCAATAGGGCCATCTTTCCGCCACTCTCGCATGTACTGCTCCTCAGTGCTGTACTGCTCTTGAGCGTTGCCGTAGGCGTCCTTGTTGTTACCAAATATAATAGCCTGGCTAATAAGGTTGAGCATGTGGCAGGCGCAGCGGAGACGCTGGTGAGCCGGGTCAAAGCTGTACTCGTAGGCAAGCGCAGTAATCGCAGTGTTGTTGTTGGCGGCGTTGTCAAGTACAAAGTAGCCTAACTAGTCTCTATTTATTCTGTACGCTGAGAGGGTGGTTAAGATAGCTTAGGCAATAGCCTCGCCAGTGTGGGCGCCAGCGAGCTCAGGCAGGTCGATAGGCAAGTCGTGTATTATTCCAGCTGCGTCAGCAAAGTGAGCGACTACTCTAAAAAAGCCACGTTTACCACCTTTTGTTGTCCAGCCATTAAAGCTTATGTGTACCTTGCTTATTAAGGCTGATAAGGCGTCAACAACTTGCGGTTGTATAGACTTAAATAGCCTTATTACAAAAGTAGAAACGCTAGTATTACTTACCTACAATGCTGCCTCTGCCTCTAGGTTAGCAAATCTTATAATCTCCCTAAACTCTGGCGTTGTAAGCTTACTAAGAGGGTGGTTTCAGTTAACAAGCCACATAACAGTAGCTGTTCAGAAGCCTTATATATTGAAGTTTCCTAGCGAATTGGCGGTGTGCTGTTGTACGTCTAGCCTAGCATCAAACGCTTGCCGCAGCGACAGCTGCCCTTGAGCTCTCTGCGTTAACTTAGGGCCATCTTTTGTGAGGTTGTGACCACGTTTTAGCTGACTGAGGTGGGTAGCTGCTGAAGTAGTTGCCTGGGTAATGTTGAACAGACCACTACGGCCAGCGTCAATAGTTTTGTGTACGTGGCAGTACTTGCACACAAACCAGATCCGAGATGGAGCCTGACGCTCAACAACGCAGTAGCCATGTTGGAAAATCCAGCTTTTAGGACGCTTAGAGCCTGCCAGCGGCTTAATAAACTTAGGTAGACGCGTCTAGTTAATGCTGGCAAAGCTATCAACTGGGGCACTGATTATCTCATCTTGGCTATTATCACCGTCTCCGGCCTCAGTTGTAGCCACTGTACCAGCTCGGCTGCCCTCAGTAGGTGCGACAATCTCATCCTCTACCTGCAACTCTAATAATTGTGATTCGAAGGTAGTTACTGACGGTGAGGCGGTGGCCTGGCTTGCGGTGGTGGCCTGGCTTGCGACGGTGGCATGGCTTGCGACGGTGGCCTGGCTTGCGGCAGTGGCATGGCTTGCGACGGTGGCCTGGCTTGCGGCGGTGGCATGGCTTGCGACGGTAGCATAGCTTGCGACGGTGGCCTGGCTTGCGGCGTTGGCCTTGCTTGCGGCAGCGAGGGCTTTACGAGGTGATTGACGCTCAGATGCTGTTTGAGATGAAGCCTCACGAGCTGAAATAAGGTTATTAGTAGCAGCAGTTACTCTTGTACGTTTGCTACTCAAAGAGGTATGTAGTGTACGGCGTTTAGGCATATTAAGGCAGTCGAAAATACTAAAAGATTGCGTTGATATAGAGAAATGCGCATCACGATAGGCTTCAAAACAAGCTGACGTTAAGATAAGAGTAATGCGCCAAGCGATTTTGGTAGCTGTATAGCCTCTTTAGGAGGTAGCAGAGGTATTGCAACACTAAAAAAGGATCGCAAGATCCGCTGTACAGCTGTTTTGCTAGCTTTATTGCATTCTACTAAAAGTAACTGATATTAACTAAGTAAACTAAGTAATCTAAGCAAGCAACGTACATTAACTTGACTTGCTTGGTTAGCCGCGCAGCTTTGACTTGACTTGCTTGCTTGGTTTAAACCAAGCAAGTCAAGCAAGTAAACCAAGTCGACTTGCTTTATGGAAACTCTGCTATCGAAAGCCTCCTTAACCCATTGTCGTTGCCGGCTAGAGCCTCTACAAGGGTAGTCACCAAGGTGTCATCGAGATTGGAATAATCATGCTTTACTTCGAGCTCTTGACAGGAGTGTGCTCTGCCCTAGATTATGAAATTCGTCATGGTGGTATAGGCTGTGTGGAACGCGTCGAAACACAGCTTTTTAATCAGGGTTGTCTCCATGGGCGCAAAGTATGTAGTGAGGAGCTCGAATGACTCGTGATGTCCCACAATCTGTAGCTCTTCGATGTTGCAGTAGATAGTGACAGTGTCACGGTTTAGAGTCTCTCTTGCCTTGTCACAGTCTGGTCTCTCTTTCTCTTGCTGCTGTCGCAACTCACCTTTGCTAAGACGTTACTGCTTCTACTGCACTGGCGTTGTTATGGTCACTCAACTATATGTACTGTTTTGTAGCTTCACACAATACAACCTCAGTTCAATCCTTCAATTCTTCCTGCATGCGCACTGTTCACCCACCGCGACAGACAGCACGGTCTTCAGTGTGAGGGCTCACGTGCAAGACCTCCAGATTCGGAAATGGGTCGTGCTTGCAATTATGCACATGATCGGCGTATTTTGCTAGTAAGTCCAGCACTGTACGCTGTCCGTGGTTGTGTTTCGTGTTGGATGTGGGAGCACAGGGCAGGTATGAATGAGGCAGAAGGTTTTTGTATTGAGAGAGCTACTGCGAGCGATTATATACACAACCAGATGAGTAAGCAGGTGACTAACAGAGTCACGTGAGATGCAGTTCACAGTGTACCGTGTGAACTGAGGTGCTAGGCTGACATTTCGATTCCAACTCGAGCCTCTTCATGTTTGTTGCACCAATGATCATGCAAGCAAGCAAGGCCTGCACACTGCCGATCGTGTGAGCAGCCTCGAGGAAAGCGGGTATCAGGTTTCCGAGAGGGTCAGACTGTTCAAGAGTCGCTCCGGCAAACTGGACGTGCAGCATATCTTCCAGTTGTCGGAGGAAATTATCACCACAGTCCGCAACAAGCAAGTCAATCCGTTCATCTTCAGAGGCCCACTTACCTATCTTGGTAGGGGTTAAACCTTCATAGGAAATTTCTAGGCTCAAATAGGTAATCAATCAAGTCAATCCGAACCTTCTAAGCCCCACTTAATTGCTTGTTGCGGAGTCTAATTATCACGTTCCCTACGTCGTGTAGGAAGTGTGTGAAGGCGACCGTCCCGTGTCAAACTGTTTTCGTGTGCAGTACTGATTCGCATGCTAGTAATTCTGCCATGTCTCAGCACGTCGCGACCGAGGGTGGCGTACAACGCGTTGATTTTTTCGGAGTTCTGGTGTACAATATCTAGTTGCCAAGGTAAACTGCGGACGACGTCGCGGATGCTGCGACAAATGTACTCGAGACAGCGGCGATCTGCTGGGCCAAGGTACGTGATTATGTGCACCTGCATTTCCGTGGATACAGTTCCGAGGCAGGCCGTTGCGATGGCTTTGCCAAGGGTGTCGTGGTTGAAGCGTTAGAATCTGTAACGGTACGGAGGGGGAGGACTGCGCTGAATTGACTACCTGAGGTGGGCGGAGCTACATATATAGACTGCCATACATGAGCTATCCCAACTCGTACTAGAGTGGGTCTGGGCAAGGCCCAAACCGTTACAGAATCCAGCAGGAGACAGGAGGTTGGCCGAGGATTATAGACAAACGCGAGCCTGCGCAGCTTACATGACTTGTGAGATTTAGGTGCATGGTGAAGATGTCTTGGATGTGTGATGTGGAAGGAGGAAATGAAGGACTGAGTTGATTGTGTAGCTATGAACGAGGGAAGCTATATATACGTGTACAACGAGAGAGTGTAGGGATAGCCCTGCTAGCGTGCAACAAGATGAGAGCTGTACGTCCAAGGACGGTGAAATTGAATGTGAAAAATGCGTCTTCGGCAGCAGCACAGAGAGGTTGGATGAAACAGCATGAGACTGCCCACACGTCCACTTGCAGAGGATCCGTGAAATGCTAGTAATGTCCCAGAACGCCCTGCCGGCTAATCTTCTGGCATGGATGTCGGTGGCGGTAGCAGGCTGTCCGTAGCCGGGTTGGATAGAGGACGTCGATGAAGAGGAGCTCGAGAGGGTCATAATTAGATACTCACACTGACTCATATCAGCCTGTACCGAGGGCACGACAGGCGCACATCATCTCCCACTGCAGCGGACACGCCGAATGGACTAAGGCAGCAGAGCCAAGAGAAGCACCAACCGATTTGAAGGTATTATTTACATCGGCCACTGTATCAATCAACTCTGGATAGACAGCAAGAAGGCGAACACACCTGAGTTGTCAATGCCCGGCGCCTTCCCCGAGATCCTCGACACTAATCCCCTCAACGTCTTATTACCCGCATACGAGACGATGTAGCGGGTTGTTATTCGAGGCTTCCTAGAGATCCGCTATCGGAAGGCGGCGGACAATTTGAGTTGGTGCAAGATCATGACAGACTATCTTGGAAAGTTGGAGTCGCCAATCAGCATGCGGAACGACGCCTTTCACAACACATCTGAGAGTGGAGTGAGACCAATTGATATTGTTAAAGAAACGCTGCGACTCTACCCGCCTACACGACGCGTTCACCGTAACTTCGACGACCAAACTTGTCACGCAGACATCGAAGCATGCCAGAGGTCAGAGCTCCTTGGCGGAAAAGACCCTCTCGTGTTCCGACCAGAGCGTTGGCAGGACATCTACGCCGTAGAGAGACAGCGTACCTTTGACAAGGTCAAAGGTGCAGGAAAGTCACTCAAAAGAAGCGAGGAAAGCAATCGGATACATGCCTTTCGCATACTGGTGCGCGGCTGACCACGAAGAGACAAAGGAGTTTGGCATGAAAATGATCGCGCTGTTGGTGGCTGTTCTGTGCGAGAAGCTTGGCAACGAATGGGAATTTGTAAGCAACTACATATACTAAGATATTCAACTCCTGAATATCAACCGCCTTTTTGCTTACAGAATTAGAGCGCGATGAGAGCTTACCTAAGCAAGGCACGCCTTTGGGTACGGATCGCGAGGCATACGAGGACCTGAAGTTGAAGAAGATGTAGTCTACATCGTGGTAGGCTCGCGATTGGCAAGGAACCAGCTATAGAGGGGCTTGTCTGGCTCTAATTGCAGGATGCAATACGGAGCGAAGAAAGCTTTTGACTTACTCGCAATGAGCGAGCACTGATTCTGTGTTCAATTGTAATGCGGTGAAGTAGCGATAACAGTTTATGATGTTATGTCTGCGGCGTATGTGCGCTACTCACAAATATGGACACCAACCAGAAAAACGCTCGCCATGTTTACGCGTCTTAGTCAATGCCCCGAAGATGGGGCTAAAGGGCGAACGGAAGCCACCCTAAATATCCCAAGTGAGTCGCGGGGTTTGCGATACCCTTCCCTTATTTGATCATCAAGAGAGGGTACCAGCGATGTCGGTCCGATCAGCGGAGGTGTGGTCGTGAGCGTGATTGTGGTCATGTCGTGGCGGCCCGTCGGTTTCTCGCGTTGGTTGGTAGGTTCCAAACATCTGCGACCGCGGCCCCCGATCGCATCGCTCTGACAGCCGGCCATGACGGCACTGGGCAAGGAGCACGGATGCGACGCGAAGGCACGCAATCAAACGGACCGGACTACAGCTGCGATCTTGGCAGTTCTGCAAACTTCTATTCCAACATCCAACTCTCCAATAGACTGTCACAAGCGGTTGTTAAGACACATGTTACACACTGAAATTCCGCACTGGAAGCAATGACTTATGGCTGAAACCGCCTCATAGCAGATGTTGCAGCTCTCATTTCCGCCCACCGCGGTGGAACGGACCCAGTCGTGAGAGCATCTAGCCACATCAGCGCCCATAGTATGCAAAGATCCTTTGACAAAAGAGGTCAGACGCTGCTGTAGACCAGAAATAACGTCTTCGATGGGGTTGGGCTCGGGCAGCTCGTCTTCCTCTGGCATGGCAATAGGGGATCCAGGGGTACGTGTAACATGGCCACGGAGTAAACGTCCTTCGGCAAAAGTATCGCAGGAACATGTCTTCCAGCGGTCACCACACAAGTAGCAGAACTCTACACCGCAGCGGCAACTGACTCAAATGTTAGAATGTAGAGATAATCCAGCAGAAGACAGTTACTTACTGGATATGGTTGCAGCCTATCTCTAGCTCAACCAATGTCCTACAATTAAAGCAGCGCTTGTACTTCTGCTCGCCAGCGTACTTCATGAGCTGCTGTACATCTTCATCCTTTGGGCAAAGTCCCTTATGCTTTGGGTTCTTGCACGTTGCACAAGTCTCTGTCATGCAAGCATGGCATTTGCCGACTTCCGCCTCAATGTTTGGCGGCGGGATCCACTCTGCGCAAGACCGATTGCTGCAGTATGTCGGGTTTGGAGTAGAAAGTTCTTTGTCTCTAGTCTCGCATTGTGTAACCAGCTTAGGGACAAGGAGATGTGCGGCGGCGAATACAGAGATGCGGACTCCGCAACAGCGGGGAGGCCAAAGAGTAGTATCTCGCAAACAAGCTTCAAAGAGACACTTGATGCAGTCGCGGCAGTAAGCATGGAAGAGGTCCTCATCTTCGCGCTTACATGGCAGCTCGAGAACGTCAAAGCGCGGATGAAGTTCGAAGCAAGAGCAACAAAGGGTGTGCGTTGCACGATCCTCCTGAGATTGCATTTTTCCCTTTCCTTTGCTAGAGGATGCACTTTCCTCAAAGGAGAGAATAGAGTCGTTGTTGCTTCCAAAGGTGCTGATTGAATCGCCAAGGGTCTGGGCGGAAAACGGGCAAAGTTTGGGGCTGTTGATCATCCGGTTGGATAACTCATCAGAATCAGAAGCTTGAGGAGCAGAGCCTAGTCCAGCTAACTGCCTCGCCATACTATGATCGCGACTGGCCTGACTCTCCTCCTGCATAAGCCGCTCAAACGTGACCCGGCTCGCGTGATCATTCTTGAGTATATTCAACGCCAGCACTTGACCCTCCAAAATCTGCAGAACAACCTGGAGGTTATCGCGCATATCCTGGAACGCCGCAAGCTCGTCACCTTTTGGAGGATCGTTCGCAAGGCCCATTAAAGTTGCGTTGATATCGGAAAGCTGCAACTCGACTGCGAGCTTTGCGGTCACGGGGTCGAGACCTGCGAGCTCCATTTCTTCCCTTGTCAAGTCAGCGATTGTAGAGGTAGTAAGGCCTCATCTCAGGCACTTTGTAAACTATTTAGTTCGTACTAATATTATGTGTGGACGTACCGAGGTTAGGCTGCTCGCCGGTCAGCCTCAAGGGCCGTACACTGCTTAGGAACTTGTAGCTTGGATGCATTTTCATCTAGGAAAGTAGGAGGGCTATACAGTATGTGTGCATGCCTACTGACAGTTTGAAACAGTGTTTGCTATTTTGAAAATGGTGTTTGCAAGCAGACCCGCGGCGGCGTGTAGCCGTGAAACAGTCCTGTGCTACACAAGCGATATGCAGCCGTCCAGCGCACAAAGTCTGCAGTCGCTCTCCCCTGCCAGCCACCTCTATATCGCACTCCTTTGGTCCTCCAAGTAAGAGAAGAGCACGAGGCTAACTCAAGTATTGATGCAAGACCTCCCTGTTGTAACTAGAAAGCGCTCTTGTCAAGTAGCATCTTTACGGCCTGCTCATGCCCTCCTGCTGAAGCTGCCCAGGATGCGTTGCCGTGGTATCTACCCTGCGTATTGACGTGGGTGCCCTTGTCAAGCAGCATCTTAGCCAGTGCTCAACTCATTTCGTCTTTCTTTGTTGCAGGTAGAAGCTCTTTCCCGCTTGGATATGCCCCACTGCTGTTGCATGTTGAAGACGGTTAGGGCGAGAACGGAGAGCGGCGAGGGCGTGGCAGGTTGCGGGTGACGGAGGCAAAAGCGGTAGGCTGCGTCGCAAACAGCGCAAACCGAGGCAGGAGGCGGCCGACCGCGTCGCCCAAACAACCAGGATTTTCAAGCTCCGGGCAGGAGGCAATGACGCGGTCTAGGGGCGCGCACTCTATGACGGCAGCCGCAGATCCAGCCAACGGCCTAGTGCATGCTGGCGGCGAGGCGATGTAAGGATTATGAGGGTTGTGAGGGCTGTGAGGGTTGTAAGGGCTGTGAGGGTTGTGAGGGTTGTGGATGAGGTTTGTGAAGCGGAGGTGGAGGCAGAGGCCGCTGCCGGCAGGGTGAGGTTGAGGTGGGGACTGAAGCTTGGGCTTGGTGGCGAGTCACATGAAATCCTTCTGTAAATTAGGAGGTAAGTTACTATCTTACTCGATGAGCAAGTCCATTTATCTCTGAGCGCAGAGCTCGGACAACAGAATAACGCAAGATAAAGCGCGTTACTGGTAAGTCGACCAAGATCTTGACGGTGCTGTCCTTCGACGCAACATTAATTCGACAGCTGACCAAAGCGAGACAGTGGACGACAAACGTTAAGCGTTATGGAGGAAGCCATATTGCTATATAGTACAATTGCACCGTTGCCCTGCCCTTCTCTCCTACGCAACGGGTCTAGAGTTTATCAGCAATGGATTAATTTGTAAAAGAGAAGCCGTCGGCATCCGCGTCCCTAAATCGATCCTCCATGACCAAGCGCAGGCATCGAGGCGCTCCCCTCGCAACCGAACAGCGCGACACTGCCAGAAAGAAGTAACTCCCGCTGGCACACAGAGTCAGGAAATACCCAGGGTGGGTGGGCAGGTTGAGCTAGGTCCCTTTGCCGCGCAAGGTGCTGTAACAAAACACCTTGGTGGACTCATGGCCCTTTTAGCGACCCTGCAAGGATGGGGCGAAGTTGATGGGGTTATACCTTTGGCAATGACTGGTGTAACAATGAGGAGAGTCGAAGCTGGCAAGAGCGAGGACGAGTGCATTGAGGCCGAAGGGTAAGCTGCTGTGGGAAGGTCCACAAGAAAGTCAAAGACGTCGCCCAACACAGGAAACGACTCGATTTATCGTGTGATCTCCCGCTGAGGTGTCTTTGTCACGATTTGGAGTCTCTCTTGCCTCACGTGCAGTGGCACCTCACCTCTGGTAAGACGATGCTGCCTTTCCTGCACTAGCGCTGTTTACAGCCCATGCCTTATGAATCCCCGAGAGGATGGCCCCGAGGGCCCTTTCCCACGCTGATCGCAATTTTGTGGCTTGCTAACTAACAGGGGTTGTGCACAACGAACACCTGCGGTAATGCCCCCTCAGCTATTGTTTAGGCCCGAAGGCCATTTTTCTTTGCCCGAAGAGGCCTATGCGCTCGCTGCCGAAGTACAGAAGTAGTACTAGCAGCAGTAGCAGTAACAGTAGCAGTAGCAGTAGCAGTAGCAGTAGCATAACGAGCATAAGCAGTAGTAGCAGAGTAATAGGGAGCAAGAGATAGAACAGCAGAGCAACGAGAAGGCGCA
>ML978375.1:0-24550 GCA_010015745.1 Setomelanomma holmii
AGGTCTTCAAGAACCTGTCTTGCGTATTATGTACAAGACTAGAGAGCGCTTAGCTAATGCGCCACACATCTACACAGCCACACAGCCACAGATCTAGTGTCTGCAGCGATAGATTACCGCTAAGCTACTTTAAGGTCGGTGTGCGGGGTCTCTTCATCAGGCACTTCTAGTAGGCAGACTTGGACTTAGCACAACAGCACAATAGCCTCTCGAGCTCAATCTCAGTCCTCGGAATAGGATAATAATATAACAAGCTGTAAGTTAATAGACTTTTAAGGAAGATGCATAAGCTTTCTCTGCACAAACTACCAGCCAAAGCTAGGTGGCCGCTTGACGCTTAGACTAGATTGTTGTATTGCGCAGTAAGCAGAACGTATTTCTAGAAGCCTTCAAGCGCGGATGAACTTTGCAGCTCTAGGCTGCTATCCCGAGAGTCTGCATACCTCTAGCCTGTTGTTGTGTTTATTGTGTTGGGGTGTGTCCGCGACGTCCCGCCACGCAGGGTGTCCCGTTACGCAGGGACGGACGTTACTCTCGTTCTTTACCCACATTCGCCGCCGGCCGCGGTTCCTGCACTCCAACCACAAGTCCAGGCCGCATTTTCCCGAACGCCATCTCCAAATCTCGCTCACGCTTCTGCACCTTGCGCTTCGTAGAGAACTTGGGGTACTGCCACACCACAAGATTGGCCAAGATGAACAGAGCTAGTAAGACAGTCCATACAATGAATGTGCTGTTGAAAAAGCGCCACGTGAAGTTATCCTTGTTTAGCGGAAGGTGCGAGTGCGGCATTGTGCTGTTGGCGTGGCGGGGAAGGATTGGTGGAGGGTAGGGTAGTGTGTGGACTGTATCGTCAGTGTTGATATTGGTGGGATCGGTCATGTCGATGTTGTAGGGCAAAGCTGATGCCGGGAAGGCAAGAGTTAAGAGTGCAACTGCTGTGAGCATGATCGGCATGAGTGCGATTATTGTGTGCATGACCGGCATGATTGTGTCTGGGTTTGTTGAAGATGAGCGGGAGAGGCATTGAACATAAACTTATTAGGCTTGCATCAACGTACATTGTGAGCTGAATTGTGAGATTTGCGAAGCTTGTGAATCTACAATGCTACGGCATGGTCACTAATTTCGGTATTCACTTCAAAGTGAGCACGTGAATGAGCTTGGATTTGGTGCCACTGCCAATAGTCCGCATGAAACGCTGCGATAGGTTTTCGAGTGAAGTAATGACTCCTGGAGTAATAGAATCCTTTTGCCAAAACCTCATCACCGCAATATCCATGCTTTACCTGCTGCGTGAGGCCATTTGAATGAAACAGACACTGGATATTCATCCTACACTCACCATGCGTAGATCTTCACTTTCGACTTACTGCAATCTACATGGGTTGACATCTACCCAGTTGGCCAGGTATCATCTCTCCCAGAGGCTTGATCAGGGTTCTATAACTTTGTCCTAAACCTCACATATATTTATCTTCATAAATTCAACACCAGAGTAACTCAAGAGGTAAATGTGTCTAACATGATCCATTCCAGCTTCCTCTTATTCTCACAAATCGTCATCATCCGAACGCTCAAAGCCGCGAACAACTTCGCGCTTTCCGCACGTGAACGTTCACCTTGCCCCCGTTACCTACACTACCAAGATCCCCATACAGCACCTTCTTCACCCCCTTAATTGCCCGATGTTCCCCAAACCCTTTCACACGAAACGTCTCACCTGCACGAAGTGGCAACACACGCTGCGGTCCACACGGTGTAAACAATCCACCCAACTCAACATCGTTCATCTTTACCTTGACCTTACCTTTAGCCAGGCGCCGACGTCGCAGCCGTAGTGCGATAAAACCAGCTGTTAAGAGTAAACAAGCAAGCAGCGCCGTAGCTGCGAGGCCAATGGCAAGACCAAGGCGTCCGTGGACAGATTTCGGTGATTCAGAGCGCGCCTTGTGTTCGGACATTGTCATATTATCATGATCGAGATATAACATAGTATGAGCACGCCCAGAAATGTTCATGTCGAGGCGTGGCACGATCGTCGAGTACGGTACCATTAGGGGTGACTTGGGAATACTTGCTATTTTCGCAAGGGGATCGACAAGAACGACAGCTGCAATAAACACAGTCCGGAAATATGTGCTCTGCCACTTGGGATTATTGTGCTGTTTGTAGTCCAGGCCAGTGCGTGGAAGAGGAGAGAATGGTTGACGGTAAGGATATCGTGACCTGGATACCTAGTGTTGTGAACATACTTTACCAGCATTCGGACACAATGTGGCTTCAGGAACTGTGTTAGTAAGTTGGTGCTGCGAAGCATCGTAATCAAGCAATGTCGACACAGCCTCCTGGCGTAACAGCTGCTGGACTCGATACTATGTGGGTCTCGATTGCTCAGCGTTAACCTCGTTGATCATTCTCATCGTGTATCGTACGTCACCCAGCCATGCCGACGCCTCTTCCCTACACACATTCTGCCACTCCTCCAACCATCACCTACCACTTCGCCTCTTTTCTCGCCAAGAACTCATTCAGCACACTAATATCCTTCTCCACACCAACCAACCATTTATCCAACTCTGTCTGCACCTTCGCGTCATCGTCACCTAGCTTCTTGTAAAAGTCTTTCCTGTATGGTGTCGCACTCATGGCAGCGCTAAAGATGGGCTTCACGATGAACGAGTGGTGTGGCTTGAGCGTCTTGCCATAGGCCTCGCGGAACGAGTCGGCGAGTTCTTTGGTCGAGTTGGAGAGGTTGTGGCGGAGGGCTTGGGCGGTGAAGTCGAGGCCACTAACAATGATCATTAGACAAAGGCAACAATGTGAGGGCTGTAGAGATACGTACCGGTTCAGCCATAGCAGACCTTCAGTGGCAGTGTGCTTCTTCTCCTTGAGCTCATTGAGGACAAGGTCTTGGAGAGTCTCTGAGAGAGTTGGTGCGGCGAGCTGTCGGTCGCGGATTTTCTGCACATTGTTAGTTGTGAACAAAAGGATGATTGTGTCACGTATGCTTCATACCTTGATATTGCCAATCATGTCGTTCTTGACAGGCTTGAAAGCAGCAGAGCCCAGGACATCTATCGTTGTCAGTGAGAATCATGGTGATATTGTCTGTCAACGCACCAAACAGTGTGGTCAAGCTCTCGGCAGCTTCCAGGAACTCAGTCGTCGAGATGGCATTGTCCTTGGAAGCATCGACTGGAACATCTACGAAGCTTTTCTTCAAGGTTTGGAAGAAGGTACCGCCGGGAGGATATGCTGCCGCCATTGTGTTTGTAGTTTGTGTATTGAGGTCTAGGGTGGGAGGATCAAGATGTTAAGCTTCAGGAACAGCAACGGTGGTGCTGGCTAGGCGGTGTGGTTCAACACGCGTTGGAGGTGGGGCACGTAGCTATTAGCGCGGGGTAGGTGCGACCATGCAGGCGCCACCAGGGTCTGGAAGGGGTAACCAGAGCTACGACCAAAGGAGATATCGAGCTCAATGGCGGCATGGATACGTCCGGCATCGCGGGCAAAGAATGTCCGCCGGGGTTTGATCACCAAATGTCTGTTACATACGTAGAATGAAGGACACGATCTTGTGATCAACTCAGACTCTCTTCTGATTCATCACAATGCCCTCCCACATCCGCGAGATCGGGCCAAAAACGCACCGCATCGCCTGCATTCCCGGCGACGGTATCGGCGTCGACATAACCGAAGCCGCGATCCAAGTCCTCAACGCCCTCGCCAAGTGCTCCGGCGACTTCGAATTCGAATTCACTACCTTTGACTGGAGTTCCAGAAAGTATCTGGAACGAGGATGGTAGGCAAATCCCAATGTACGAAATGCGTGTGAGACATACACTGACTTCGTACACCAATCGTTAGGTACATGCCACCCGATGGTCTGGAACAACTCAAGAAGTTCGACGCAATTTACTTCGGGGCCGTGGGCTGGCCAGATGTACCAGACCACATATCCCTCTGGGGGCTCATCCTGCCAATTCGTAAAGCCTTGAACCAGTATGTCAATGTGCGCCCAACGAGAATCCTTGAGGGGACCAAGAGTCCACTGGAAGGTTATAAGCGGGAGGATCTGGATTGGATGATCATCCGGGAAAACAGCGAGGGTGAGTATTCTGGACAAGGTGGGACGTCGCATGAAGATTCGCCGCATGCTGTTGCGACGGAAGTCAGTATTGTAAGTAATGATGTCCTGTGTTGTGTTGTATTCAAAAGACGGCCGCTAACATGCAATAGTTCACCCGAGTGGGCATTGATCGTATAATGCGCTTCGCCTTCGAAACCGCGCGGTCTCGGCCAAGAAAGAAGCTCACGATGGTGACCAAGTCGAATGCCCAGAGACACGGGATGGTGTTGTGGGACAAGGTGTTCTACGAGGTAGCCAAAGAGTACTCGGACGTGGAGATCGATAAAATGCTCGTCGACGCCATGACTGTTCGCATGGTCCTCAATCCAAAATCGTTGGACACTATAGTTGCAACGAATTTGCATGCCGATATCCTTTCTGATCTGGCAGCCGCACTATCAGGCTCGATTGGTATTGCTCCTTCGTCGAATCTCGATCCGACGAGAGCGAATCCGAGCATGTTTGAACCTATTCATGGCTCTGCGCCAGACATTGCCGGTAAGGGTATCGCGAATCCCGTAGGTGCGTTTTGGAGTGCCGCTGAGATGGTTCGCTGGGTTGGCGAGGAGAAGGCTGCGGATGTGTTGATGAAGGTGATTGAGAATGTGACGGCGAGAGGCGTCAAGACGAAGGATCTGGGCGGCAGTGAGAACACTAAGGGTGTGACGGACGCCATAGCTCGGGAGATCGAGACGTTGTTTGGACAGTCCTGAAGTGCGTCAACATACTAGTAATGACCACAGACCTCGCATATGTACCTGTGATCGTTTCATACTCTTGTCGCACCCCATAGCATTTCCAAGATCGTGCATACTGCAGGTCCCGGGTCGATTCATTCCAAGAACACGTCCGGAACCACAGCCTTTCCCTCAACAACCCGACTCCCCAACTTCTTATCCCTCTCACTCCTTTCATCCCCAACCTTCAAAAATTGCGTCCACCCTCGCCAAATCAGCACAGCCTTACCTTCAATCAAGCTCTTGCTGATTGGCCCACTCTCCCTACTATCCAGACTATTCCTCGCATTATCGCCCTCAAGCCACACATGCCCATACGGCACCACAACCTTGCCCACCTCTTCTCTCCCAGCCAGGATCGAATCCTCATCCTGATCCGGCAGTCCGTCCGGAAACCCTACTAACCTCCGTCTCGCCAGCATCCCAGCATCATGCGCATATCCTCTATACGGGTACACTGTATCTCCCTCAAGCGCAATGACCCGCTTGATACCCGCTTCCTCGGGCTTATGCGATTTCCAAAACGTAACCACGTCGCCTCTTTGTATTTCTAGCGGATCAGGCTTCCTGTCCTCGGTCGCGCTCTTTGGCTTCGCGGCTTTGACGACCAGGGGGCGTATTACCAGCCAATCTTTCTTGCCGGTCTCGTGGACAGTGGGATTGATTGTGGGTGCCATGGATGCGCCTTGGATGGGCGTCAGGAAGACGAAGTGATCACGGACCCAGATCAAGGCGCACCCTGTCATGAGAATGTTGAAGGTCCAGCGCGCGTTGAAGCGCAGGTTGGAATCTTGACGCCATGACTTGCGGGGTTCTGGTTGCGGAGGTGCTGTGGTACGCGAAGCTTGAGGATTTGGCGGGGTTCTGGTGGCTGGTCTGGCGTTCGGAGGTGGCGCAGCTCGAACTTTGACAATTGGCGCAGTCTTGGTTGGTATGGCTATTCGAGGTTTGGGAGGCATCAAGAGTTTTTGCTACCGTGGCGCGTTCCAGTTGCGGATTGTAGAGGTCGAGACTTGAGCTTGAAGCTCGACGCGAAACTAGCTTGGATGATCTCAGGTCAAATGCGCTATCACGTGGAGACACCACACATCTGATTAGATGTAGCGATGCATTGTCTTGGTAAACTTCTCAACATTGATCATTAGGCTTCTGTCCGCCTCAGTGCGGGAATAAATGCTTATAGACATAAAAAGCGTTCCGATAAATCGCCACTTGGACTTTTCTCTGCTGGTCAAAAAATGATCCTCGAGAACATTGTATCCGTGTGGGATGTGTAGCAAGATGTGATGAGGTAATCGCATAGTTCAAGATAAATGGCGGCCTATGGTACAATGATGGTATATATCCACAGTATGCAAACGCTACCGTCCTGTCATCCCGATGCTCATAATTCAATAACTCAGATCTATTTGAGGGCCTTGATGACAGCGTCGGCGTATTCGTAGGTCTTAGCCTTGCCACCGAGATCGCCGGTAATGGTCTGTCATCTATTAGTCTAAAATCTACAGAAGGAAACAGACAACCACATACCTTGCCCTCAGCAAGGACCTTGAAGATGGCCTGCTCAATGTTGGCGGCTTCCGAGTTCAGGCCCATATGTCGCAGCATCATGATGGAGCTGAGAAGGAGCGCAGTGGGGTTGGCGAGCTGCTTGCCGGCAATATCAGGTGCAGATCCGTGGACAGCCTCGAAGATGGAGCACTCGTCACCAATGTTGCCAGAAGGAGTCAGACCAAGACCACCGATGAGACCAGCACACAGATCGGACAAGATGTCTCCGTACAAGTTGGGCATGACGAGGACCTTGTCGTTGTATGGTGTTGGGTCTGTGACCATCTTCAGGCAGGTGTTGTCCAGCAACTCGGCGTCAAATTCGATGTCAGGGAATTCCTTGGACAGCTCGCGGGCGGTGCTGAGGAAGAGACCGTCGGACATCTTCATGATGGTGGCCTTGTGCACAGCGCGGACCTTCTTCCTGCCAATATCGCGAGCGTGCTGGAAAGCGTATCGCAGGACACGCTCAGATGCTTCGCGGGTGATAAGCTTGATGCTCTGGACGACACCGTCCACAACAACGTGCTCAATGCCAGAGTACTCTCCCTCGGTGTTCTCTCGAATCAGGACGGTGTCAACGCCATCGTAGGGTGTCTTGTAGCCTTGGATGGATCTGCAAGGACGAACGTTGGCGAAGAGGTTGAAGGTTCGGCGGAGTGTCAAGTTGAGGGAGACGTGACCCTTGCCAATGGGTGTCGCGAGTGGGCCCTTGAGTGCGACGAGGTTCTTGGTAACGCTGTTGATGGCTTCATCGGGAATGACCGTCTTGCCGTCTTCGTTTAGGCGTGGTGTGACGTCGACCGACTCCCACTTGATTGGGACGTTGGCTGCCGAGTAGATGTCCTTGACTGACTGCGCAATCTCGGGGCCAATGCCGTCGCCCTCAATGAGGGTAACGCTGTACTTTCCGTCGTTGCCCTTGGTGCCCTTGAACTTGGCCACCTCCTCGGCGTAGGTGCGTATCGAACCCTGCTGTACATCAGCGGACACACTCTACCTGCCCGAGTCCCTTCGAAGCTGCTGCGACACTGCTGCGGGCCCGGTGCGGCATTGGAAGCTCACCTGCGATAGCGCGGGCGCCCATCTCGAAGCGCGGGAAGCCTGGCGAAGGCATTGCCGCGAGGGCGCGGCGAAGGTGCGAGCAGCCAACATTCTGAGTGTCAGAAAGTGCGGTAGCTACCCAATTGAAGCTACAGGCGGTGTTGTAGCTGGTCAAAGGCGGTGATGGCCGGAGGAGTGGGTGTTGCGCAAAGCTCGGAGGCAGAAAAAGCAAGCTCCACCTGCCACCGGCCGCGGGTATCACTGCCAAGGCTGCACCTTCCTTGTTCCTCCGTCATAGCATGAGGTTCTCTTGTGAGCCGCAGGGTCTGCTCCCAGAATTGCCGAGACAATCGTGAACTTGGGCAATCAATTGAATCATAGTCCAGATTTTGCAGAAGTGTTATTCGTAGTTTTCCATCATATCCTTGAAGCACTCCATAGACATAAAGTTTTCAGCCTTGCGCCAGTCTATGCTATTGGCCTCAGTAGTATTATCTTAACACTTGGAACAGTTTCGAGACTCTCGAGGGTCCTGATGTAGGCTTGAAATTTCCCTCAGACTGGAAGCTGAGCTGATTGTGTCCTTGGCATCTCAGGCGTGTTTGGCCAGCTCGCTTGAGCTCTTGCTAAAGGCGGGCTGAACGCTGACGCAGGAGAGGCGGGACTGCGAAGCTCTGCGAAGTATATGTCCGCCGTCTTTGACTCGATCAATGTTGTTCGAGCTGTGCTCGGGGTCGCAGGCGTAAACCCTTTCCACAATCTTGCTTGCCGATAGTATCGGACTTCTGGTGACTGCCGTCTTCTCCAGCAGCGGTAGATCAAAAGTCCGGCTGTCATCACAATCAAGATTCCGATGATCCCAGCTGCTGCTCCGATACCCATGATAGCCGGTGAGGAGAGATGAGATGTAGTTTGGGTGTGCTTGGGAGAGGGCAGCAGTATCGTAGGGGATGCACCTATCGCATGATCGCGTGTCGTTGGCGTTGGTGTTGCGGGTGCATGCAAGAGCGTCGCAGTGATCGAGTTGGTAAGATCAGCCGATTCTGTAGTGTTCATGTCCATGATTTACGTGAGCAATCCATCAATAGCAACTCTGCTTCAGAGGCTGGTAGGTAAGAGCACAGAATTGTGCGAATGCAACACAAATATCTTTGTGTATGGGCTCGATGCCGTCCGTGGGTACGTTGATGCAGTGCTTTTGCAGGGTTGGAGGTGATCGCTTGAGGATCGCACTTGAGATACCTGCTGGGAGAATTGATATGTCCGGTGCGGCCAAGTATAGGGTGTCAGCCCAGAGTCTTGCATTTCTCGTGATACAACAAACTAAGCGCCGCCTTCGAAGGCTTTGTTTGCGCCATATACCTTGGTATGCATCCTGTCGAGGCGATTCGACAGATGTACAGCCCAGAGCGCTAAATAGGGCTGAGTATCCTTAAAACACTTCTATGACCACTAAAGCATCTACCAGTGTTATTGTATCTTCAAGTTAGCATTTGCAGCGTTCGTTATTGAATTCTTGTTTGAGATTTGAAGATAATACAATCTCTGTATCCCTTATTTTTCCATGAAGAAGAACACATCACCTCCCGATATGGAGGCGGATGACAACATGTCTGTACCTGTGGTGTATATGGCGTATGTAGGCTGAGCGCTTGCGTATAATATCTCCGGCTTCTATTCGATCATCACAAGACTTTGCAGTTGGACCTGCAGCCAGTGGTAGCCTCGGCGGCTACGACGCCACCAGCTATCTAGGTCCAGAAAACCCAACCACGTTTTGTCGGGAACTGGCCTAAAAGCGCTTTATCCTCTCTCCAAAGACACCTCTTGTATAATCTGGTGCGAATGAACCGAAACTCGATGCACCTATGTTTGGAGGCTTAGGGATGGACAACAGCGAATGCTACCATAACTTGACGCAATGCGCAGGAACTCACGAAAAGTAAGGAAAGACTAAGCCCGAATACCACCTGGGGCCCACATCATATGGTTGCAATGCCGTGAATCACAGGCGTCGACAATCTCTTGGACGTCTCATCCATGGTTGGTTCTTTCATGCATCGATGCGCACAAATATCCTAGACCCATCACGACCTTCTTGGGATCGTCCGTATGTATAGAAACTCGTGAGTCCCATCATCATCGCGTGATTGCGAAATATCAAACACTCTGTGATCGGTCCTAGAACACATTGGTAGGCGTATCACGGTATTTCTGCTTCCATTGCTTTTAAGCGCTGCGAAAAACTGCCACCCAAGCCTACTTCTGGCGCATGTCATGAAGAGCACGCCGTGAACGCGAAGTTGTAGCTAAGATGGGTGTCAGACCTCGTCGTGCGAGTGACTACTTATCAGGGAATAACTCAGAGACCACCTGAGCATCATGGCGATGCCTTTTGTAGAAGATAGGCAATTTGTTCGGTGAGTAAGTGTAGACTCGTTCCGTAATTCGATTTTTAGGCCTGGCTGACACGGAGAAAGTATTCGGTGCGGACAATATCTGTTAATGTAGCCAAGACTTCGTTAACCGCCTGCGTATTTCTGCCAACCCTCCCTTGGATCCGACGTCACCGTCACACAAAGGCGCGAGAAGCTTTTCGGATTCGTCCTTTATTCAATGAACGTGGTGAGATGGCATGATGGTTTGTGTTGAAACGAGGCAGATAAGTGCTGGGCGAATTGTACTGCTACACATCTTGTAAATTAACCTCGACAACGCATCCGCGGCAGCTACTCCCTACGAGAAGTGACATCAAGAAAAAATGCGAAATGTGGAAATGAAGCTGCTTTTAAAATCAAGGCACGATGTCGGTTCCTGGCGGACGTGTGGAGGATCCAGACCTCGGGCAGAAGCGTGCCAATTTACGACGGAAGTTACGGCTGTTGCGCCTTGGCGGCAAGGGCGCCCCACAGACGTGCAGAAGACTTCCGGAACGCCACAGCCTCATGCACGACCGTCCGCCGCCTTTTCTCGCGTCAGCGCGTTGCATCGCCAATTTGCTTTCCCTGTTTGCCCCTTGGTTCCATCAGAAAGACAGCCGCGGCTGTCGCTTTCAGCATTTTTTTTAGCGTGTCTGAGGTTCATCACTCCGATCGACTGACACGAAGCGAGGCGATGACGACATGGCTGTCTCAACTCGATACTCGCCCCAGCTTCGACCCAATGCATCGCCCGAACCCGACGGGCTTCAATAATGCCACCTTGCTATCGAGCTAAGTATGGCGAGAAGGCAGCAGAACTTCGAGGTGATCAGCGAGCATGCATCCCACGAGGTGCATTGGCCTTGCTCAATGAGAGGCTCAACCCCCAGAACCTTGTGCAGCTCTCGATCGAGACCGGGACTGTGGCTTAAGCCCCAACAAATTGTGGTCCCAATGCGAATTTGGAAAGCCTGTTGCGGGAAAACGCTCGTGCCGTTTCAGGAAGAGGTGATCGCCAGTGGCCGATCGAGGGACTGCACTCCGGAATGCCGGAAGAAAGCTTTTGCTCGCCCGGAATAGCAACAGTGCGTCCTGCGAAAAGCCAGTTTTGCGAAGACTCCGTGGAGTGCACTTGCGACGACTTGTGGCAATGCCATGCAAACCGCGTGGGCTTTGGGGCCATTAGGGTTCTGCAATAAGATCCGAGCGGGAGGCTTGGAATGCTTCTCAATCGTTCGTTGACTGGTGTGCCACCGAGGCCGCGTACACTGGAACATCGGCCGCATTCCCGTGGTATTGACCAAGCAACCAAGCCAGTCGAAGCATCACGATTCGTCATGGCCGGTGGAGAACAAACTCTCTCCACGATGAGCATCCAGGCTTGCGCTCAGGCCAGCAACCCGCCAATCACGTCAGATCAACGTGCATTAAATTACCGCAACTAGTTTGGTGACGAAAGGAAAGCTGCATGCTGTGGCGTCACTAACCACTCAGTGAGCTTAGCGTTACGTGTGAAAAAAGTGGAACCAGGCGGTGCAACATGGTCCTGTAAGGAAGGCGGCACGTTTGTTTGTTGCTTGGAAGCTTCGACCCACGGAGACGCTCACTAGCACGATTGTCACGCTGTGTCCGAGCTATAAGTACAGTCTCGCCGCCTTGTACCTTCTTCCTTCAATCCACTGTCAAATCAATCGCTTCCAAACTACATCACACAACCACCTTCACTCAATCCAACTTAATTCAAACCATCAACATGCGTTTCACCTTCATCGCCACTACCGTGCTCGCTGCCGGTGCCGCCAACGCTCAGATTGAGTCTCTTCTCTCATCTGCCCTCGGCAACATCCCCGGTGCTTCCTCCATTGCTGGACAGCTTTCATCTGTCCTCAGCGCTGGGTAAGTTCTTCGATCATGAAGGTGCATGCATCGGCTCAATGCTAACGTTGTATCAGTCCTTCCGCTGTGTCCTCCGCTCAGAGCGCTGCTGCCTCCAACCTCAGCAGTGCCATCGCTGGAGCCTCCTCCCGCGTCGCCTCCGCTGCTTCCTCCGCTGCTGGTATCGAGAGTTCTGCCGCCGCTCGTCTCTCTTCCGAGCTTGCCAGCTTGAGCTCCGTCCGTGTCAGCGCCACTGGTGCCGCTCTCTCTTCGATTGCTGCCGCCGAGTCATCTCTCCGTGCTTCAGCTACACAGGCCGTCAGCTCAGCCCGCTCAGCTGCCAGCGGTGCTGCTAGCTCAACCGGTGGTGCTGCTCAGGCCACTGGTATCCCAGCTCTTGGTCTCGGTGCCATGCTCGCCGTCGCTGGTCTCTTGTAAATGTGTCCATGGCACTCGCCTTCAACTGACATTCGACTCGAAAAGCATCCTCTCCGATGATCTTACGATCATACCATTGCCAGCTGTGAGCTGATCTCACTTCGTCTCATGAGACATGCATTAGGGAAATGGAAACGGATACATGGTGTTGTGTGGTTTCTCAGTCACGTCGATAATCGTTTAATAAGCTTCTTAAATGAAAGTACTCTCATCACTTAACTATTCTCTTACTTTTTGCATATCGTATGCTCCCTCATTTTCCGTAAGCAGTGTGATTGACTGCTCGTTCTCGCGGGTAATTTTGCTTAATCGCATAGCGCCCAACATTCTTCTAAACCTCGATCGAACATAAACTGAATTCCCAGGAATTTGTTACCCACTTCTTCCCCACAATCATAGGTCGCGCCATTTCAGTCCGTTCAACTGGGTTGGGTTGGAGGGTGGCCTGCACGAAGTTTTCCCAGACTTGCGCAGCTGCGCTCCAGATTGCATTGGCAAGCTTGGCGCTGCAAACTCCATTTGCGGGCGATGGTGTGCTCCCGAAGCGGTGCAGCGAAAAAGTGTGACGTCAGGGGAAAGCCGCGTCAGCTGGTACGCTGGCGTGTTTGGGCTAGAGGATCGACGACCAGACGGGTAAGCGGCAACTTATTTTGGCGACGTGCTTGGGCGCGTCAGATTTGCACAACGCTTCAAGCTGGAGGCGGTAATGAAGAAGTCGTTGATCGAGCTGAAAAGCTATGTAATCCGAGTTGTGATCGCTTGCTATGGGTTTGACATTGAAAAGGGGCAAAGGGTTGCTCGAGGGATTGAACAATGTGTTGTGCAACTGCGGGTGCGGCTGAGTTTGTGCTGCATTTGTACAACGTGGCACCGCACGCGAGGCATCAGTGCGCAACTTCACGCGACTTGAGCATTGCTTCGCCCGAGCTTGCACAGCTGGGATGCACGTCAGGCTCGAGCTCGATGACATTTCGACAGCATGCAGAGCTCGTCCATAATCAACGACAAGCACTCTGACCATTACTCGAGAAATACGCTTGCACAAATACCCCCCATTATGTCCTTCTCCGTTGAAACACAAACAATGCCTCATCCTTCCCAGCAAAACTCGGTAGAGACATCCTCAGCGTCAGATCGAAAGCTGGCAGATTCTTCTCGACCCAGTCGTCCACCACAACGTCCTGGAAAGCGGTGAAGCCATTCCCGTTCTGCGTACCAGCCACCACAATCGTATCGCCATCAAAAGCCTTCAAGATAGGCCCGGTGAAGTTACCAGTGGCTTGTGGATATACCAGGAGAAGAACGCTGCCCTTGCCGTTGTCGTTTTGCTTTAGATAGGTCTGTCCGTCCTGCTTTATGGTGTCGCGCACCCATGAAACGCGATATTCACTCAGCTGATTGTCAATCGGTCGTACATCAAGCTCTTTCGCACCTGAAATATCGGCAATAGGGAACTTGCGAAGCATGTATGTCCAGTAACCGTTTCCACTGCCAATGTCAAGTATTGGCAGGACTGGTTCCTTACTTGGTTTTGGGGGTTGTGCTAACTTCGCGATAACGTGCAAAGCTGCATACGACGGTACTACACAGCCGAAGTGATGGTAGAATACTGGTAAGATATGGTGACTGATTTTCGTGTGTGCTGTTGATGGAAGAGGTCCAGCCCATTCCAGCTCTTGACATGAATACGACCATAGCGAGTAGTAGGGATTCTTGTGGGTGCGAGCTTTTTTGCTCGGGATCAGTCCGGTCGTGGTGTTGTGTATACGTGATGTTAGATGAGCCGAGATTGGTTGACGCAGGGTATTGGCTTTTGCATTCGACTTGAACCCGTTGAGTGCCTTGGGTAGGTTCAGGGAGGGATCGAATAGTGATGTGTACGCTGCTATCTCCTCAGACGTGGCATGTTGCGGCTCAATCTGACGAAGGTCAGTACTGAGATAGCACAGCGTGGCGAGTTCCATTACCTACAGGCTTCCCCTCATCATCGTGATACCAGCCATGGAGGCCATAGGATCGCTTTCCTGCGATAGCTCTCTGAGTAATGTCAAGCGTCGTCTCCGCCTGGGCGCGGTAGACATAGGCATCTGAGCTCGGTATGCTGAAGGCTTCCCGAATACACTGCGCCAGCGGCTTCCCGCTCTGAGCTGGAGAATACTTCTCATCAGACCAGCTCTGCATGAGCTTGTCCGGATCAAAGATCTTCAGAGCCATGCTGAGTCAATGTGCGCCGCACAGTTCGTTTCCCAAGCACAGCCCAAGAATCGTCCTTCACTGCTGGCGTCTTTCTTTGCCTTCTAAATCAGGCAGCTAGTAATCAATAGGTGCGAATTTAGAGTTGCATGCATTTGCAAAGTCTGACAACGACGACCGGGATCTTGATCGCGGTCTTCGGCTATCGACCAATCAGAAGCTGCTGATATACAAGGCTGTCAAACCTCGTCACTCTCGTCATCGATCAGTAAGCTGCTAGCCTTGACCACCTCCGCAAACCGCTTCGTAACGGATTACATACTGTTGTAAATGCAGGCACAAAGACGCTACCCACCGTAGAACCCTCTCCACGATGCGTGAACTAACCGACCTATCTACTAACAAGTATAAAGAGCTTCCTCAACGGCGAGGTTGCCAATTTCTTCTTTCTGATGACAGACACACCAAGTGAACAGCAATCCACAATTACAGCTACTTCCTTCCTCACCACAAAGACATTCACAGCGTTCATCGCTATACTAGCAATCACCCTGGCTTTCTCCAGCGCATTCCGCAACACCATCTCCTCCGCCTTCAACAAGTCCGCCGTACGAACAATGTCTACCGCCGCTGCCGTTCCCGCGTCATTGAAGATACAGAAACGTCCATGGTCTACCCGAGGCCATGCTGACCACGACTGGCTGTTCTCATATCACACCTTCTCCTTCGCATCGTACTACGACCCTCGACATGAGTCATTTGGCCCGCTACGTGTTATCAACGAGGACCGGGTGAAGCCAGGCACAGGCTTCGGCACACACTCGCATTCCGAATTCCTCATCTTCAGCTATATCGTCAATGGTACGCTCGAACACAAAGACAGCATGGGCAACCTCGAGAACCTCAAGCGCGGCGAGGTGCAGTTCACAAGCGCGGGCACCGGCATTAGGCATTCAGAGTACAATCGCAACAAAGACGACGAGGTCCACTTCCTCCAAATTTGGGCGAAGCCGAACAAGCGCGGCCTCAAGCCACACTACGAAACGAAGAAATTCACCGACGAAGAGAAGACCGACAAGCTTGTACGCATAATGGAGTCGACAAATCGTCTTGACAAGTCCAAAGGTGCTATTGGTCTTCAGGCAGATCTTAGCATGGATGCTTCCATTCTGTCTCCAGGCAAGAGCGTTGCACACGATCTTGTCGCAGAAGGCCCAAGAAAGGTCTTTGCACAGGTCATTATGAGCAAGCGCGCACAACCAAAAGAAGGAGGCGCACAAATCAAGATTGGCGATACTGTATTGGGTGAGGGTGATGGTGCATACATCAACGTCACTGGCCCAGGGAAAGTCGATGTTGAGAGTGTGGGTGCGAAGCCTGCAGAGTTCTTGTTGTTCGACATGGGTCCTGAGGAGCAGTAGATGTAGACACCCTTCTCGTGGCACGATATCCTAATTGATTCTCCTGTAGATAGTTTCAATCTTCAATGACAGAAATGATTTCCGATATTTATTCTCTGATCTCCTTCCCTTCGTTATATCAAACCCGAAGCATAGAATCTAGTTCACAATGATGACTTGTTCGTTCCCTCCTCGTTTTGTTGTTTCCTTGCTCTTTCGATGCTAGGCGATCGCCTTCTTCTTCCCGCGGCCTTCAGTATTGTCTTCGGATGAGTCCAGCGCATCTTTGACTTTGAGCGCGACCATCAATAGGACCGCGCCAGCAACAACATGTCGTTTCTTGATCGTCGTCATGAGTAGATCGAAGTGAGCGAATGACTCGGTTGGTTGGTAGGAGTTGGATTACGATGTTGGCGAGAAGTCCCGCGGAGTCGCAAGAACGCTGAGATGTATGTGTTCATGCGTTTGCAAGGATGGGAGTTTGCAGTGCAATCGCAGGTCAAAGTATTGGATATGCTGTGTTCGCACAAACGCAAACAGGACGTGCTTCATTGGTCACGCTACATGGCTGACCGGTCAAAATTTTAGAAGTTGCGTGTTGGCTAAACATCTCAACATCGTTTGACGCAAGGCGCACCACCCAAACGCAAGCTCAGCCGTAACCGCGAACGTCCATATCAAGCAGTCTCCACCAAAAGATCGATCGGCTAGTCATCCAACTCCCACGATCGTGAAGACTTTCCCCGAATTCGCCAGTTGTACCAATTCAAGCCTGCGTCGCCACGATCATTTTCCCTTCATCACCCCGTTCTAACCATGCGAGCGACGCCACTATCGCATAGACAAAACTATGAGGGCAATGGGAATGCCGCCAAGGAGCGTAACGATGATCGATGACGCACATACAAGGTGTAATGGAGTGGTTGAATACGGCAAGGGTAAGAGACCAGACATTTGTTCTTGGAGGCATCGATGTGCTTGGCGGTTCAGTACACTTGCATGAAAAGACGAGTGAGGAGCTTCATAGCGCTTTGGCGCATACATTGACCCGCCGACCGACTTCACGACGCTAAGATCGCAGTCAATTCTTCACACAGTCTTCGTAGATCTGTGGCTGCTCTCCGATGCGCATCATACACCTTGCCCTAGTCACGCGTCTGTCTTCAGTCCATCAATCATCATCATTTCAGTAACCCCAAGACTCCTTTCAACGAAATAAAGTCTCACTCGATAAATCTACACAATTCTCAGGCCTTGCCTCTCGCGCTGGATGTCTCGCAGGAAGTGGCGGCGTGGGCACACTATACAACGAACTCGCCGCTGGACTCCGATAGTCATAGTCCATGACAGCCGTATCCCCTAAGTCCTCATATCTCTGCGTAGCCGACTGCGGTAGATTCGTATGCTGTTGTGCTTCAGGAGTCAAAGTCTGACTCTCGATGTCGTGGGCATTGGGTCTCTGACGTTCGGCATCGGGGGCGTGTGGACGTTGGAATAGTCGAAAAAGAATATGGTAACCTGCTAACGCGGCAATCACGAGGAGTTGAACGAGGACGATGATGAGGGTTGTTATGCAGATCACCAAGATACTTCCGATGTCTGGCGTCTCCATGAATGGAGGTGGTGAAGACATCGCTTTCACGACTTAGTGCGAGAAGCGAACTTGTGATGGTATTTAATTTACGTTGGTGAGGGTGTTTGCTGGCCATGTCACAATCTATCAACGTGGAGTGTTCGGACGCTGTGATCAGCAGTGTGATACTGGCATGATACGTCGAGAAGTTTACGCACTCTATAATCTACCACGTAACAACGGCCACATCTCCGACATGTCGCAACAAGCAATCGCACTAGAAGTCCCTAACAGAATTTCTCGAGATTCCACACTTCCGTCCGCGCGCTACACATAGTTTTTGAACTTCCGCATCGTCTGGAGGGCATGTCAGCAGTTTGGTCTTATCCCTTCAAGTTATGCATCACTTACCTCATATCTCTCTTACTGAGTCCGTCCCCACGCTGCGACTGGACTATGTCCTAGTCCCAAATCTGCCTTCCCGGATGTATATTGCCCACATGCTGTCTTGGCCTGATTCTCAACCTCCTCCAGTCGAAGTATAAATTGGTGTCTTTGTTTGAACTCCGTGGACCGCCGTGGCGATATATGTACTTCAGCTTTTGGCGGCGCAGCCAGTCTTGGAGAGCGAGCTTGCGAGAACCCATGGGCGTCGACGTTAATACTTGTTTTAGAGGTTGTGAACAGGAAGAATGTCGCTCAAGGATGTGGAAAAGAGAGTGAAACCACTTATCGTATAGTTGATACTGCACAAATGCGCATACACAGATGCAAGAGAAAGGCTTATGGGCTTGATGAAGGCTGTAAGATCACAATTATTATTGAGGCGTGAGCAGACCTTGCAGAAATGAAGTGTGATAGATGCGTGTTAAACGTTGGCCGTGTGCTTCACGTTATCGATAGTGACAAGAGCTCGATCGTACACTTATGAATGTGAAGACATGATTCGTGACTTCATACTACTACAACCGTACTCTCTACATACAAGCCGTACCCCACAGCTCCAGCAAATTTTCACAGAACACAACCGAAAGGCAAGCAAAGCATACTCCCGTACAGGACCACCGGGCAATGAAGAGCTTCCTGATACTCATTTAGGTAGTCCTGGTGGGGACCTGACAAGCAAAAAGACGATATAGTACAGAAGCGGTATGGCGAGGAAAGCACCAGCTAGCAGTAGAATGAGCTGAACGTCGTTCATGTTGGATGAAGTCGTGTACCTATTCTGGTGAGTTGTCTATGTCGATCAAGTCAGTGGAATGAAGCAGTGTCTCGGTCGAAAGCAGGACCTCAAATACGATCGATCAGGAAAACTCAGCAATAAATCAATATGTGAGGCATGTGATGTACATTTGAGTCGACTGCTGACAATATCATGTTTGCTGAAGTGACAAAATCAGGGACGAATGAACGTCTCCCAACGGTATGTGGCGTTGATTCTCGGAGTGGCCCCAATCCCGTCACTGCAGGAATCTTCCGTCAATCCACCGAAGTGGAGTATCACCATCTTGATATGTTGGAGGCCGGTCATCCGCGACGAAAGAATATCTGCCATGTCTCTCCAGCTTCGTCTTTCCGTGCAGGCTAAGGTCGCTTGAATGTCGCTCGTATCTGGGCGCAGGAACGGAGCTACTGCTGTCCGGTCTAATTACAGCTCTTTGAAGCTGCTGGAGTTCGATGTCACGAAGCGCGCCCAGATGGCGCTGGTAGTCATCTCCATTCGCACCCTGCGGTGTAACCGACCGTCGCTGTTCGGACATGCACCCGAAAACTGTCCATGAGACGTAGATAAGAAGAAAGGCGAAGACGATGATAAATATGACCCATATATATTTGTAGTTTTCCCAATTGAACTTAAGAGGCTTCTGGTAATCCGTATCGTCCATCAATTAGACTGTAAAATGAATTGTTCTCAGATGTAAGAAAGTGTATTGGAAGGGAAGAGTTGTGGCCGAGCTGAAGTGAGATTCTTTCAGGTCACTTCGCTACATAGAACAACCCACCACGGACATGTCATCTTACAGTTGGTCAAGATGCAACTCGTTTCCTCAGGAGAGAATCTGTCCGTAATGTTACATTCCCAGCTGACGACAGCCGCCGCAGGTCGACGCATCGCATCGTGTCATATTGTTGTCGCAATGCTAGTAGAGGGGGATCGTATCGCCCAGTTCTGGTGATTTCACTGCTTGACGTGTCGTGCTGACATGACAGCATTACTGCTGTAGCTCAAACCAACGAGCGATTGAGGTTTTGCGGCAGCATTCCCGGCCCAACTTAACTACGAACGGATGATGAGGCTGTCAACCTCGGTTCGAACGTGACGTTATGATGAACGATATAGGAAAGGGTGCTCGTGTAGCGGCCATATGCGCGTCGCAATCAAGAGGTCGCAAGGCATGTTCTAGAATGAAAGAGGTGTGCTGGATGTCAGCTCAGCTTTTCTGCTCTCCCGATAAATAGAGGGGACGCGGGTGGTCAAGTGAACGATCTTGCCTTGTAGGCTGACTAACCGAGGTTCGTGTGCTTTCGCGCCTCCCCTATCGCGCGACAAGCGACGTGGTGTGAGGCTACACCGACGTGATCGATTGAGACATGCTTCGTTGTCCATCAATTCCTTTTCTGCAAGTTGTGTCTGCATCCCAACAGCATCCAACGACAACGTTTGTCCTCAGCGTCTGCCGACGGGCCGCTGCGCGCCGATTCTGCCCAAATAGTTGCGGGTTTGCTAAACCCCGCATTCCCGATGCGTCACGTAAAAGTTTGCTTCCGGACATCGACCGCTGACACCCTGAGGTTTATATGGCAACACGGCTTCTAATCTCCTGCTATCTGTCGGGATATATTGCAGCTAAGCTTAAACAGTAACATAATTCAAGTTTCTGGCCGGTTGGCGCAATGGTAGCGCGCAGCCCTCCTAAGGCTGAGGCTGTGGGTTCGAGTCCCACATCGGTCGCTTTTTGCAATTTTCTTTTTGATCTAGCAATAAGCTTCTAGTAGATATGCTGTGTAGGCGTGTGGCTAGAGAAGGAAGGAACATGGCGATTTTTTGACCCTGTGGGGGGTCCGAGCTTCCCTTCCGAAAGGCTCCTACCACACCGACGTACGTCCTTTTCAGATATATTCACTGGATCATATTTATGATGTCGAGAAACTCTTACTATGTTCATTTTTGACGTTCTGTTAGAATTCTGTAACTGATAGACCTAACCAACGCGCCACGACTCCCCATCGTTCATTCCCATTGTTTCTCCTTACGTTGATGTCCCATCAAAGTCGTTCATGTCTATCTTATGACCACTCACTTAGTCGCTAGCCAACCCCCAGCCCAGGTCTTCTTCTTCATCTTATGTGGCCTATCGACCATGTCACCTGGGCCGGCCCAGTCGTCTGATATGACAAAGCCGGGATCCAGAGCCTTGAATGTATGCTTCGTCATGTGGTCGGCCTCGTGGCGGGCCAAGACTGCTGGCACGGTGGTACGTACAGCGTCGTCATTATTAATACACATCACCATCTTGGCGAGATCGTTCTCAATCTCACGGCGCTAGTCTCGTGTGTTCGACTTGTAGAATGCAGAACGTAGGACTATCAATTCGGCCTTCAGAACGCCGCCTTGATATTCCATACCAGTTAATGCTTCAGCCATAAATTTGAAGAGTCGTTCCTGGAGGAAGGGACGATGGAACAAGTTTCGGAGCTTGTACTCTACCATTTGTCGAAGCTCCAGTCGTCCTCATCACGTTGTACGATGTTTGCACTCTTGGCGTTGCTCTCGTGCTCATCTGCGTCTTCGTGTTCGTCGTCATCTGCATCTACTTCTTCATCGATGTCCCAGCCGTCGTCGCTCCCGTCACGATCAGGATCCGGCGTGTCGTAATCGAATTCAGCCTCAAGCAGTCGCTCCTTGACAGCGTCGGTTAACGAGCCGACCCGACGAATGATCGTCATCAAGGATGAGGGGTCATGGTATAGTTGCATCAGCGCGGAGAGGAGGAAATCAACGACGTGCAGAGCTGAATAGTAGCTGCTGCACAGGATAAGGCAGGACCTACTCTCGGGCGGCCTTGGTGACAATCTTCGCTGCCTCATCGTGCACCGTGCGCAACACTCGCAAGATCCCCATCGAACAAGTCCGGGTCACGAGGAAAATGATTGGCTTTGAGTTGTAGAGATTTGGTGGTAGGTTAACGCGTGTATGGGTTATGCAGTGTGGAAGACGATCATAGACCATGAGTCGTAGCTCTTTGGGCAGATCCATAAACCGGAAGGATTGTGTCTCTTAAATCTTGCTGCAAGTACGAAATGTAAGATTGGCCTCAGTTGAGTTGTAGTGTTGATGTGTGGTTGTGGGGAGGAGATAGACGGCTAGTCCAAGAATAGTTATACGTATGGGCGTGGCAGTGAAAGTCGATTTACCATGCGCAAGGCAAGCAGCTAATAGCAGTAGTTTCACTCGCTCGGGCTATACTTTAGCTTCATGCTGAAAATCCCAGACTTCCCATTTCACTCGAGCTCGAGTAACCTGGATCGATCTCATGTTCGAGAAACACTCATATATACAGAAAAACCTCCGTGGATGACGCTCTCCTACCACAGCATATTTACACCGTAGGCTTCTTCTCAACACCTACTCATCTATTGATCATCTTGCTATCCATCTAAGCACTGTATTTAGCCTTCTCATCCCCAACGGTTGCACTCTCTATGACTTCCTCATCGTTGTCCGCGAAAGCCTTATCTCCGAAGGCAACTGCAATCTCCTCAAGACTACATCCTGCGGTCTCGACATAGTAGAAGTGACTAAATCCAGCCGAGAAGAGACAAAAGCCTGCGATGACGAGGTAGAAGTAGCCGCCGATACCAGCAAAGGCATCGGGTGAGACCATGCCGATGATGAAGTTGAAAATCCAGTTGGAAGTGGTGGCAAGCGCCATACCCTTGCTGCGTCCGCGGAGAGGAAATATCTCAGCGGGCAACAGCCATGGCATCGGTCCCCAAGTGAAGCCATACACAATGTTGTATAGCATGATAAAGGCGTATTGACCATTGGCTCGGGTGGTGATTGCCATATCAGCTTCCGTGAAGGCGCAGACGATTCCGAGCAGGATGGACATGAGTACACCGCCGAGGAGCAGGAGCGGCTTACGACCCCAGCGATCGGCGAGCCACCAGGTGACGACGGTTGCGGCGGTATATGGGAGGGCGTGGGCGGCAGTGTAGAGTAGGGACTTCTTCTCATCGAAGCCAGCTGTTGCCAGAGTGCTCGGTAAATAGAACGAGATGATATTGATACCGTTCAATTGCGCAAACATCTGAACGGTGATGCCGACGATGGTGCGCTTGCGGTAGCGAGTGAACATTTCCTGTTCTGAGGTTAGCGACTTGCCACACCACAATCAACCACACAATGAAGCTTACCTTCCAGCTTGACTTCTCCAGCGATGCTTCGTAAACAACAGCCTCTTGGATTTCAAGGAAGACTTGTTGAACATGTTCTGCGCTCGTATCGCCATTCGAGTGAAGATCAGCGACCATCTGGAGAGAATCTTTCATAAAACCGTTCTTTGCCAGCCATCTTGGTGTCTCGGGTAGGAAGAAAGACATGGTCACAAGGAGGAAAGAGAGCAAGATCTGGATGACAAATGGGCCTTGCCAGGACATGGCATCATTCGAACCCAACAAGAAGTGGAAGCCTAGTGCAGTGTCAGTCTAAGTTCGGGAGAGTTTCGTATATCTGGCTTGACGTACCGTAATCTACCCAGCAAGAAAGCATATAACCAGCGATCAAGCATGTGTATTCAATACCGACCATGAGACCTCTTGCGTGTGGAGCTGCTATCTCAGTCTGAATAATTGGCACAGTCATGGATAGAAAGCCGACACCGAGACTTTGGATGGTGCGACCAGCGACGAATGTTGCAAAACCCGGGGCAAAGATCTGGATAAAAGCGCTGAAGAAGTAGATGAAGCCTCCGAGACGGACAGTTCGCTTTCGCCCAATGATGTCGCCAAGTCGTCCAGCGATGAGAGCACCTACGGCTGCTGAAGCTTGCAAGCAAGCAACAGAGATACCGGTGATTGTAGGGCTAACAGCGGCAGTGCTGCCATTGGCACCACCATAATCGCTGAAAAAGCGTTTAACGAAGACGGGATTGACGAGGAGACCGGACATGATACCTGCGCGTGTTAGTCATGGCTGGACACCACTGAGATGATAAGAGGACTTACCAGAATTGTATCCAAACAGGGCATCTCCCAGACTTCCAAATCCGCATGTTGCGTACAGAAGCGCGGAGCCCCTGATAGGATACCTCGCGGAGATCTTGGTGGGCTTCAGTTTCTTTTCGACCCAAGTAGCCTCTGCCTCGACTTGAGCGGCGACGCGATCGGCTCGCTGCCTGATGTTGGCATTCGCAACCGCGACGGAGTTGCTTCGAGACATGTCGATGAATGACAGGATGCTGTGTTCAATGATGGAATGAAGCTCAGATGCCGATGCTCTGGTTGTTGTGGGGATGAAACTTGGAGTTTGAGGACCTTATTTATGATGGCCTATCCCCAGTCTCTCCCCATGGAGAAGATTTCTCCTCATCCATGATGCAACCCAGTCTTTGGTAGTGCCCCGGTGCCGATTGAGCTTGGCGAGTTGAGGCTGCAGGGTGGTCGCTGTAGATGCAGCAGCCGGAAAAAGTTGCCGGTGCTGCTCCGCGGCACTTCTTCAGCCAGAAAGTGTGATCATGCAGATTGCGACAAGCAATTTGGGGAATGCGAGTGCGAATTTGTCACGGTTTGGAGTCTCTCCTGCCTCACTGCGCAGTGGCACCTCACCTTGTGTGAGGTGAGACTGCCTTCTCTACACTAGCACTGTTTACAGCCCCCCAACTATATGTACTGTTCGTAGCTTCACACAATACAACTACACCGAACATCAACTTTTCCAGGTCAATGAAAGATCGATATCCATCGATTTTTCATCAGAACACGACTCAAATGCCTTCTTAAACCTGTTTCCCAGCACTCTCCCTCCGCTGCAGGCGTTGTGGCAGGCGTGCTGCCTTCTTTTGTCTTTCAGCTCCCTGGTGAGCTGAAATCTTTTCAAAATGGCCCGTGCGCCACTCAGATTTTCACGTTCGGTCGAAGGCCACAACTACAGCTAAGACAAGGAGACTAAGTTATCTTGACACTCC
>ML978376.1:0-22319 GCA_010015745.1 Setomelanomma holmii
ACGCAGTCTTCAAGGGCGCGAAAGGGCCGACGTCGCACGGCTGTAGCTTGTGAGAGGTGTGGGAAGGAAGTGAGTAAGAAGACAAAAGCTGTCTATAATGCCGCTTAGCGTGATCTGTGTAAGCGATGCACCTGTAGAGCGCTGTCCTCAAGAGCTCCTTTGTGGTACATGATAAATCGATGTGCATCTTTGATAAGCTCATTTAATGCACTTGCAGTCACTTGTCCCTAGCTTTCATCAGCATAAGATTGTCGCAATTGTGTTATGCAGAGAACATGCCTGGAATAGCGATGAGAGTTTTGCTACTGTGGCTACACCGTTTGGCACGCCCTCGCACAGACTTAGAGCCTCCAGCCAGTAGAGAAACTTCTCCCGCAGGAACACATCAATAATACCTCCGTCATATAGCACATTGTCATAGCTTGCTAAAGACGTGAGATTTAAGTCGCATAGATGATTAGCCCAGTAGATACAAGAGTAGCGGGATGGTGCTAACGGGTCCTTGTGTGGTTGATGAACTCTCTCTGCGGAATGTCCTAACGCAACAAGGCTGTGCATGTCTCGTCGAAGCGTCTTAGACATGACTTGGAGAGACCTTGAGAAGATTGTGTAGTGGGATTCTTTCCTGCCAGAAGGAAAGACCTCATTTAACGTGTTTGCGCATAGAAAGTCCTTAGCTGACTGATGTACAAAGTAAATAGTCTCGTTTCTCAGAGTAAGGAATGAGCCACAGAGGCTAACAAGTTCCCATATTGACTCTGGATCAACATCTTGGAGCTGTTCAACAAGAGCCGCCAGCTCCTCTAGCGTGATGGGCCGGTACACAAGCGCGATGGAAGCCAGCATCTGCTTGCAGAGCTTAGCTTCGTCTGACTAACTAATCTGCTGCATCATTCGCTCGTATAGGGCATTTAATCCGGGCGGGAACGAGTCTAGCTTTTTCAGAACGTTCCATTTCGTTGTTGCTTGAAGGTCTTGGCACACTAGCGCTACCCATACCGTAGGAGGGTGTCGTTTGCATTGGATGTCAAATGGGCCAACACCGCGTTATAAGTTGAGGTGTTGTACTTCTTCTGATGCGCCAGTTTGGACATCTTCTGCTCAATAAAAACGCCAACAGCTGCTGACACGGACTCTGCATTTAGCTCAAGGCTCAGCTTAACCTTGTGGCCTGCCAGCTCCAGTCGTTCTTCAATATCTGGCCAATTGCGGCTGGAGACAATCCATTTGACGCGAGAAGATTTTGATGAATGCTTTATAAAGAAGTCGAGCAGCTTTGGCAAGTCAGTAACGCACTCATCTAGCGCGTCAACAATAAAGTACGTCGTGTCCAAACTCGGGTCCCGCAGCACTTCTGCAAAGATCCCTGTTACAGCAACCCATGCATTCGCATCCTCAAACATAGTCGTGCCTGCATGGTCGTACTTCTTGCGAACGTGCGAGACAAGTGATGGCTGCCGAATAACAAGCAAGTACAACAGCCCCCATAGTACAGCGATGGCGCTGTTAATGCGCGAGTCGGTAGCCTGGCAGAAGAAGTAGGATATAGCAGCCGTCGTAGCTATTGACTGCTGTAGCTCATTGATGATACCGCAGAGGAGCATAGTCTTGCCCTTGCCCGGATCGCCTTTAATCCATAGAAGTGGGCTTCCTAGATCATCATGCCATTGCTTAAAGGTAGGGTTTATAAGCACCCAATAGTAAGATTCTTTTAGCAATTCGCCCTTAGTGTCCTCAATACGTTTCTTATCATCACGGGGATCAGTTATGCTCAAGCTCCGGATGCAGTTCTGGGTTTCTGCTAATTTTTTGACATTAGCGTCAAGATGCGACCAAATATGACATGATTGCACTAAACATCTCTCCCGCCAGTCGCCTCCTCTACCGTATGCGTCTTCGCTACCTCGGCTGGCGGTATCACTGACAACACCTCCTTTGCGCACGCTGCCGCCGTTGCTGCCGCATATGGCTGCCACTGCTTGTTCTTGTGCGAGTCGGCGTAGTCGCAGATACCACGGATGACTAGACACGGGAAGCTGTTCATCAGGCCTGCCGCCTCCACCTCGAAGCAGAGCACGCCGCCGAGCTCTGCACTGACTCGGTCTCTCTCTACTGCGCTCCTCATCACCTGGTTGCCTGATGCGATCGTGCCGTAGTGCACCACTAACTCGTGCCTCCGCGGCTCTCGATTTGCTAGGTAGCTTAAGTCGCACTCCTTGCACGTCGCCGCTCCCTTCTTGTGTTCGTAAGCTGCGTTGAAGAGAGCGTCTGGGCCGGCGGCTTCTCGCGTAAAGTCCGGCAGACTGTCGAGCTTAGACAGGTATTCGGCCAGTCTACCTCTGCCCCTCATGTGCTTGGCCCGCAGGTTTGCGACCGCGTTAAGCAAAACTATCGGTGGGGTATTGAGCAATCCAGTGCGCTCAAACCCGCTCGGAGTAGCCTTGCCAGAGTCGTACTGCACCACTCCGCCATGCACGTTGTGTGGCTTACTGATTACCACGTCCCCAAGCCTGATGTCTGCTTCCTCGCTGGGCACGCCTCCTCCTATGCCTACCATCAGCCCGAACCGCGTGGACGGGAACGACATCTTCATCTGCACAGCCACTGCGGCAGCCGAGTTGGTGCCTGTATGTACTTCGGGCAGACATGCGATAACGACGTTGTGCTCGCCGATTCGTCCGCAGGTGTAGATGTTGGTATCGTGGGCGTGGGCGTCGGACGGGGGCGTGTCGTGCTCTTCGTCGAGCGTCTCCTGCGCGGCTGCCAGCTCGACTGACAGGGCGCACACCCATCCCACCGTGTAGTCATCGCGGCGCAGCTGGCGCGTCATCTGGTGCTCTTACGAAGGGACAGACGCTGCTGTGAGGGAGGTGTTGCGTAGAGAAGCAGTCGAGTGCTGTCCTTGCGGATGGAAAGCGAGCATCTGTGACGCGAAAGTTCAGCAGGTTGGCAGAGGCATTTGCTGCTGCTCAGCCTTGTAGCCTGCATGGCTGGCCGCAGTCAGCTGGAGGTTGGCAGGCTAAGGTGTGGACGTTCTGTAGGCGCAGAGGATGTGAGCGGCACGAGCGGACTGCCCATTGGACCGGCGCGGATGGGTGGACGCACAGTAATTAAGCCCCACAGTCCCGAGTGCTGGTGTGTGAGCTCGCCTCATCCCGCACGCGCTTGTTGAGTAGCCGCGCGAGGATCCAAGTCGATGGAGAACGTGGTGACAGTTTGCATGCAGCTCTAGCTGGTGCATTTACCGGTACCGGTATCGCGCCGTACCGAGCAGCTGGGCATGATGTGGGTAACGAGCGCATGGCCACAGAACCGACGAAGCAGTTTCTCGGCTGCACTTTCTTCCGTTTGGATGCGAGGCTGGACAATGAAGAAGCCATGCGCACGAGGATATTGAGTACTGTACTGCGAAGGCGCGCAACATTGTGTTTTACAGCAGGAGCCTTTTTGGGAAGACAGTGTAACACCAACGCCGCTGAGCGTCGCACGGTCGCACATACTGAATTGGAGTTACACCAAGGGTCCGGGTTCTGTTGTTTTATGTTGGACGCGACCTCCATATCTCGTCCTCGCCACTATCCTTCTCTTACAGGGATGCATTTCAACGTCGCTTCATGGTGCAATCTCTGCTACTTCCCTATTGACGAGCGCATAGTCCCCCTAGGTACGTGGAATAGTGTTGATCACTGTCGTTGCTCATTTTATATAGTCACATCCGATGGCTTTCAACTGCTATGCACTCAGCCCGGTGCTTGCCCAAGGCAGACTTGTCGACTATGCATGCAGTCTGCTAGAGCATTTGTTTACCATACATTGTGCTTCAGTTTCATGAAGAAACTTCTTCATACCAAGAACTTGTCCATTGCGCCTCAGCTCTTCCGTCTTGGGCAGGCGCTGGCTCCGATCCTACCCGTAGAAGACCCTCCTAGTGATGAGCATGCGTTCCGGATCTTTCGAGAATCACTCAACCATCAGACTTTGGCCAAATTAAATACTTACGGACACTGCGGTCATACTAAGATTTCTCCCGAGTGTAGCGCATGCCTTATCTCGCAGCTTTGCAATCTTCCGACTGAGATTCTGTCAAACTTTATTGCTCCTTGCGCCGCCCATGGCGATCTCCGAAGCCTCATCTCTGCATGCGGCGAAACCTTCAAATTAATCCTTCAGCTTCACGAGCAGGAGCATCATACCAACTATCAGATTTCGTGTCAAGAGGCTATCTTTGTCAGTCGAATCAGCTTCGGCCGAACATCGTACATCACCGGAATATACAATGAGTACGTTGTTGGGTCGTGCTTGGTCAAGCCAGCAGGCACGTCAAGCAAGTATGTCCTGGTCTGGCTTGATCGCCTTGGTATCATACACATCGACTTCCCGTCGGCGGATGTATCCCCTATCGTACCACCAAGGCTGCATTCCAACCACTGGGCATACGCTTTCGCTATCCCGGACCAGTGTATTCACGTCAAAACTAAGGTATCGTCCTTGTAATTTGTTACATGGCATAGTGCCTGACACAGACAGGGCTTGTTCCTGCAGCGAATATCCAATTCAGATACTCACGATGCTCAAATACTTTGGGACTGCCAACCTTTGAGTGCAGTAGTGGAAGAGAAAGCACTAATGCAGGTCGCTATGCCCAAGGTCACCGACGACATTCTCCTCCATCATGTTTCTCTCCAGAGAGTATCTGGTATCTCTGTCGCTTTCACCGCGGGGTTCTTGCAGGCAATTCTGCCTATAACTAGAGACCGACCGGATCATTGTTTATTACCAGGGCTGGATACACATGCTGTCTGGACTCACTTGCCACTGTCAAGGGAGGAGAAGATTGAAGGAGTATGGGGAGTGTACCGTTCCATGGACTTTCAAATTTGTGCTTTAGTAGTAGGTTGTTTGAAAATCAGCCTGTGCCTCTTCTGATGGTTTCCAGGTCAAAACACAGCATAAAACAATTTGGCTCGGTTCTTTTCTCTCGCCGCAGCAGCAGCCATCGTTACAGGTAAAGCAGCTCGCGTCTGTCTCACCGAGCGCATTTTATTATAGTGATCCTCGGGTAACCCACAACCGCGTAGCAGGGGCGATTCCTCCTTACTGCGAGGACGAAGCGACGCAAGCGCCTCCGATGTATCCCCTCTATCGGACCGCCTTCCCCAGTATAAGAGCTCGGGATTGGCATTACTCTGAAGCTTCGCTGTCTGGAGTAGAAAGCGTACAGCTCTGCAAAGCTGGCGAATTTTGCATTGGCTTAAGTATACACTACGACGCCTTTAGCATATCCGTGGGCCAATTCCGAGACGACAAAGATACTTCTGAGCATTACCATCAGCCTCGATATATTGCTATACACAGGGCGCAAGGAAACTACGGGCTGCGGATCCAATTCTCTCGAGATGAAGTTACGAGGAGTGGGGGCGGGTTTCAAACGATGAGAGGCTATATAGTGTGGTGGTATTCCATGGACTCATCTAAAGTAGAATTGCTAATATCATAACACCTTAGCCCCCAGAAGTAATGTAACGGTTTGGGCCTTGCCCAGATCTACTCTAGTACAAGTTGGGATAGCTCATGTGCGGCAGTCTATATATGTAGCTCCGCCCACCTCAGATAGTTAATTCAGCGCAGTCCCTCCCCTCCTTTTGTACCGTTACAAGTAAGAATTACGAAATCCATCACGTCTCCTTGTGGTCAACCCAATCATTGTTGTCTTTGTCGTATTTGTAATATACTCTACGGTTCATGTCCCAATGCCACTTACCGTCCATTTGCGCATAGCCATAGGCCAACGTGGTACTTTGACTGGCATCATTCGAGCTGCCTAATGGCGCACTAAAGACAAATGTCAGACACTTTTGCAGTACCAAATATGCAAGCACATACCTCTGTTGTGTGACTGCAGCGGGCTGGGACTTGAGTACCAAAGGGCCCGTGGGGTGTACTTCTGACTTCATGTTCATGACGGCTTGGCTAAGACGCGAAGCCCAAGGCGAATCGGCGTCGATATAGGTCGTATTGTCGACGAATTGCTTCACTGGAAGCGTAGTCCACTGCCATACACAAGCTGCAGTCCCCACCATAGTGAGAGCCCAAACTGAACCTCCTGCCCTGCAACAGGATTCGCTGGCTTCCTGAGCTTGAGCCTCCACTTCATCCTTCGAGCCATCAATTCCTTTTACTTCGATCACTGCAACTCTGTCGAGATTGCATTGGGAGAAACTGATGAAAAAACTGACCCCGAGATCCATACGTCTCCGTCGATCATCTTTGTGACTAGATGGTGGTACTTCGGGTGAGATGACCCAATGCTCCTCCGGGAACCAGATTTTGTTGAGTACATGATTCCAGAAAGTGACAGACTCGTGTTCTTGGGCACCTTTTGTATTGGCAAGCTGATATAGCGCGCGAAGAGTGGGTGTAGTGACTAGAGACATCGCCCGGACTAAGTATCAACAAAGCAGTGAAGTGTTGTTACAGTAGCATACAGTATATGGCTCTTTTATATTTGACTTGTAAAGCTACTGCAACTAGATGGAATGGGCGAAGCGAAGCAGGCAAAGCGAACAGGGCAAAGCGAAGCAGGCAAAGCGGGGAACCCAGAGGCCGCAGACATCGCCGAGCGAAGCAGATAAGGCAGACGGACCGGGCGAAGCGAACCGGGCAAAGCGAAGCAGGCGAAGGGAAGCACAAACGAGGCACGGGCGAGGCATAGAACATGCAGACACTGCAGACAACTACTGTAGGCGAAGCGAAAGCGAAGCAGGTAAGTCGAACGCTAAACCTAAGTCGTTTACGATCTAATGGTATAAAGTTCTGCGATGTATTTGCTAGGCATCATCTCTGCAAAGTCATTCGGCACCACGGACGTTCAATTTGTATCTTATCTTTTCCTGGTCTTCCTGTTCATTCTTCTAGTCGTGCCGGACTTGCACACTGCTCTCGGAATATCGATCGCTGCTAGCGCAATAATTCATTTCAACATGATACACTCTTATGTGTCTAGCACGGTCACGCTGCGGACGATCACAGTTGCTGGGACTCTTGCGACATGTCTTGTCCAACCCCCTCGTACGTCATGACTACACAATCTGAAAAACGCAGGCACTAATCGATGAAGCGTTATGCCTGCACGGTGAAGGACGCTCGGCAGGTATCGCTATGTGCGCAATGCTGCTCATGATATTGTCTGTGAGCAATAGAGACTGCAGGAAGATGCTAGCCCCCCATGTCTTTGCTGTTTACTGCATTTGTTGTCTGTTGGGAACTCGCCAATATTCCTTGACGGTATTAGGTCTCTCATTTGGCTGCGTTGTTCTCGCAAGTGGCATCATTGGATGAACGAATTTGCAACGCAGAAGTGAAATAGATAAGTCTGTATGATATTCTCTCAGACATTCTTGAGATATGAGTAAGAATGCCAACCAAAGTTTACAGACCAATATCGTCGTGGCGTTATGTTGCCTCGGCACTTTCAAGACTTTACGCACGGCCTCCAGCTGCCACAACCTTTGACCGCGCAGGTGAACAATTCGAGCAAGCGGAGATATTCTCCAGAGACGGGAGTGTATCGCAGCCTTTCCGGTAACCTTGTGTCTGCTACCCGTTCTCTGTTTTCAGTGGTAGCAACTTCGGGACGCGCGCAGCGAACGGCAGACGGGGTTCGGTGAACGGGTCTGTGGTGCGCGAAGCGCGGCGCTTAACTCCAGCACCACGCGTTTGGAACCCCATAAGACCAGGGCCGGACTGCACTGCTTGATATGCATACGAACGCATCATGAAGCCTGTCGGATTGCAAGATCTCTTTTTGCAGCGCGTTCACGAATTTCGTCCGCTCAAGCCTCAATTAGACGAAGCTAATCTTTCCAGTCTGTTTGCATTCATCTGGGCGAAAGACAATCATAACTACGACCACCCTCGATATCGCATCCAGATAGCGTTTACTCTTCTATTATTTTACCAACTTGGACTTCATCCAAATGTCGCTCTGAAACACGGCCTATTCTACAATGATACGCAAATCCTATTGTGCAGACGAAACAATGAAATCCGCGTGCTGCTCCTGATAACCTTCCAAGATCGCACAAGGTTCTCGAAACCTGCTGAGCGATGGCGCAAGTGAGTGGGTTCGACAAACATCGGACCAAAACTGACCCTTACATAGGAGAACAATGGTCCTCATTGACGATCCCATGAACCGCGACCGGTGTCCAGTCACGCTCTTCCTATCCCTCGCCATGTCCGACAGCGTCTTCAAAATTGTCCAAAAGCCAGAAGGCCTTACCACGTTGCCCATTGCCACATGGCCAGATTGGTCTCCACTGGAATACCGCCCAGAATATCGTCAACTTCCAGTTTTGAGGCGCATGGGTAACAAGTCGAGATTAATCACGTCTTGCCCCATGAAGGCATTTGCTCTGTACAAGATGCTACAGGCGCAAATAAAGCGTGCTGGACATGAGGATACCTATACAGCGATGCTACACGATGTGAGGTCATCCTCAAAGCGCGATGACAAAGGTGAGATCCTTATTATCAAAGAGATCGGCGCAGAACTAAGCATATGCCCAGTGATCACAGATGGAACTATTCCTATCATTGTTGGCCGGGGTCACGGCAAAAGCGCTCTAGATTTACTTTCGTTCGAGGAACTGGATTTTACTGGATTGGTATCGAAGGCCCCAAACTTTGCATCAGTCCAAATATCTTTGGAGTCGCCATATCCTCTCTCTCCAACCATTCAGATTCAACTTCGATACGACATAACTCGCCGTACGGTGATCTCATATCTGTACGAATCGTGTCGCCCCAGTTTGCCATTCCTCCTCACACCATTTGTTGAAGCGTCGAAGGCTATCCCGCTTGAGCCTTACTTTCCTGATGCGGGTCCGGAAGTACACGAACGCTGTACGCTGAACTGGTGTCAGCGAAATCTACATGGGTATGTGTTACAAGCTTTGATGGCCATGATCGCCTACTGATCCCGATGATAGATTCTCGATGAAGATGCACCTGCTGAAGTGTGCTCAAGCTCAGAGGAAAGCCGACACTCTAGCTCAAATCACCATCACTAGCGAGTGGATCTGCAGGTGGGGTCCTTGCAAGAGCAAGATTCGAAGCTGCGAGGCTGCTGCTGTTCATATGAGTCATCATGTGAGCCGTGGCAACCTCAAGTGCGAATGGCAGTCGTGCGAGTACATGGCCCACCAATTGGACGATCTCCACAACCATCTGTTGTACGAACATTGCATATACACCCACGAAACCATACCTACGCAGGTCAGATTCTGCTTTGAGTGTTCGATTTGGACATCGAACGAGATGGAATGGGATGCACATTGCCAGCAGCACATTCTACGTCCCAGCATCATCTATGGACCAGTATATACTGAGGGTCTACTAGCTGCGCCACGGCGATGTCCATACTGCATGAAAGACGGACATTATCTACAGATGGAAAACACCCCACAGTACTTGCAACATATTGAAAGTCATATACACAGCGCAATGAAGGATGGAGCGCTTGTGTGTCCTCATCCAGGGTGTCCATCGTCGAGCTTCGAGGTGCGCGACTTCAAGCATCACCTAGACGTAGTACACGCTATACCCTTTTTGTCTTACATGTAGACTAATGGAATGACTTGTATCGCGGCTCTACATGTTTGACATGGCGGTCAGAGGTGTCCAGTAATCGAGTGACTATCTGACCGGTGACTTCTGCCCTGTTTGCCTTTTTTTGCGCACGGGGCAATTGACGCATGCAAATGTCAGGACCAATACACTGCCTCTAGGCTAAGTTAGAAGTCCGCACACAAAAGGCTGCTTGTAGTGCTCCTCTATCTCGTTTCCCGGTGAATCAGTTCACAATGACTTCGGCGATCCGCGCCCCGAAAAATTGCCGACCCACGCGTCGCACAGACCATGAACAGACACCTGCCACGTCATACCCAACACAACCAAGTTGGCCGATCCCAAATCGCTCCAACACAGCATTGCGTTCTAACGGCAACATGGAAACGAATCGAAGCTTACACAAGGAGAAGAGCGACAGTGACCTCGAACGTTTGATGGTCAAGTTGCGCGACGAGATATTGGATCGATTCGCGCGCGAGGTCGAGATCTTAAGCGCCCACGTCACTTTCAAGATTGACAAACACAACGATATTCGCGACTATGTGGAGAAGCTGTCTACGGTACGCTGAAGTAAGATCAATGAACCTCCTGAGCTCACAGCTTCAAGGATTCTTTTTCACACGCTTTTGGTGCTGTGCTTGGACCCGGCACTACAGAATTTCGAGGTCCATACTCGTATATCCTGCTCGTTGTTGATCAAATTAACAGCCCGCGCTGCGTGATTAACGGAGAATCTCTTGGGTCATACGACATACTTAGATCCCATGTCGCCATCCCTATAGAAGTGGCATCTGGACGACTCGTTGTGCTGGCGTTCGCCTTTACGAAGCTTGACTAAGCCCCCAAATGTCAAAGTCATTGATCAGTGCTTGTTCAATCCTATCATACGGCCACTGTGCGTATGGTGGGGCTGTCGGAGTGGGGTACGGGTAGGGCAGCTGGAAAAATTGCGATGAAAAGTCGGGTCGGGTGGTTGGCAAAGCTGCAGGATCGGAATTGTAGTGGAAGTCATCTGATTCAATGAGTATCTGATCAAAGCTGTGTTATCGGTCTTACCAGTGTCTGCCATCGAGGCGCCAGCATTCAACGTCGTGTTGATAGCGGAACCGAAAGCACGACAGAGAAACCTGTCACCTTGGAGTTCGCTCTGTAACTTCTCCCTAATGCTCTGCCCTAAATGAGCATAATTTGAGCATCTTTGGTAAATTTGGGAGAAGGCTAGTCGTTTGAGGGGAGCGTAACTGAAGAATGCCAGAATGAGGACAACGTCGAGCTCCGACTGAGACAGGTCGCACAGATCGAATGTAGGTGAATACTGTTTGCGTAACTTGCGTTGCGGGGTAGAGAGGGCTGGAAGAGACACACAGCACCCTGCAAGCTCCCATGCTGTCAACGGGAGCCGTATTCGGGTCCAAAGGTTCTTCTGTGCAAGGGCATGGCGGATCTCGTCGGGGGTATCGGCACCAGTGACCTTCTGTACGATGGAATTCGACGAGTCGTTCACAAGTTCGGCTGATTTTTTTTTGTCCTTGCGAAATTTTGCCTTAAGTTGCGTTAATTGAGGGGACGTAAAAGCCTCCTCTGGGGCTTGGAGAATAATCTTGATGGCTTTGCTAAGCGATTCCTCTTTTGGCATGTTTGGGCAAAGCGATGGTTAATGACACTTGAAGACGTCAGGAGGAAAGAGTGAAGCATGCAGCGAACGCGCGTAGGGAGTTCATAAGCACTCAGTGAGTGCTTACAGGGGTGCAGAAAGCACTCAGCGAGTGCTTACAGGGGCGTAGAAAGCACTCAGCGAGTGCTTACAGGGGTGCAGCCGCAACTACTACGGGCCTCATGGAAAGAGGTTAGCTTAATACTCGGGAGGTCTCACGCTAGACTCTATTGCCCACTTGCTCGCCATTTATCAAGCTGCCGTGGACTTCATACCTCGATAAACCACCAGCAGTTGCTATCATGCTGCTGCCGTCGTGGTACCACATCTCCGCTATCGTTGCATCGTTTCTCGTCATCTTTGTGGTCTCCTTCCCTATTAGCATTGTACAATTCCGCAAGGCAAGTAAGCTTCAGTCCCCAGACGACTTTTGGCTTCACCTTAGTGGCACGCTTCTTTTCCTACCTGCATTACCCTGCATGTTCTCCGCGGTCTGGTCATTCATCGAGGAGGCCCCAGCGACCAAGGCTTTGTATGCACACATTTTCACCTTATGGTGCCTTGCGCTTCCAGATTGGGTCAGTTTGGCACCCCATCGTATATGTCTCTCGTGGATCTAACATTATGCCGCAGGTTGGCTTGATCCGTATGCGACGACTAAGAGATGCGGAAAAACAACGATTTAAGGACACACTTCGGCCGAGTAAGCGTAATGCAATCGTCTACGCCGGGTTTTGCCTTTCTCTAGCTGCCCACCTCGCCACAATCAAGGAATCAATCATTACGCTGTGCATCGCTTTGTTCTGCGAAACGACATTGTACACGATACAGATAGTCGCGACGTTCCCCATTTTTGCTCGTACAGAGACACGGCCACACGTATCTACCGCTTCACAAATCGTCCACTTTGTTTTCATCATGCTGATGCTCTCGGCCATGATTTTCCTGCTTTTGGTAGTGAACAGGCCAGAATTTGAACATTTACGCCTTTATCCACTCTATATTATGATGGTAAGCATTCTTCCACGAAATCTGTCCCCAATGCTGACGTTTGACTCCTGGCCTCATGCTTGGTGCATCCACGAACCTTCAAAACAGTCACTCAATTGCCCTACCTCAGCTCCAGCATCATGCCAGCAACCCATTCTCCGAGAGACATGCGACTCGATAGTACTATCTCACAAGGAGATAGCAGTGTTCACAAACCTAATACGGCGGTCCGCATGAACGTGATCGCGAGTCTGCCGCAAGAACAGAAGCAGATTGTACAAAAACTGTTGGGAGTTGTCCCGCTTGAAAGGCTTGAGTCTTACCTACATCAGAGAGCATTAGAGGGTTCACTGGATAGTCTCGGACAAACAATTTCTACGGATAAATGTAAAGATGTTCTAGCTCATCTAGAAATATGGGGTGAAGAAGATAAAGTCCTACTAGAGTAGTCAGTCAATGTTAAAAGCATGTGGGCGTTCACACTTGTTCTACTCACTGAGCTCGCAAAAGGCACGTTGTCAATGTACAAAGGCTCACGAATTCCGCACTAATGTGGGCATAATGAGGGGTGTGTTGGGCTTCGGTGAAGCCCCCACGACTGATGCAAGGGTGGCCACCCGTTGGTCCTATGCCATATATCACCAACCGGGCTCACTGTTTCAATGCCTGTTGATTGAAATCATACGACGTATAGCACGCTCAGGTCAATTATGGGAATCAGGTAAGAACCTGGCGACTTGGTCTTTCGTGCGCTCACCTGGCAGAATTTCGCGACCTTGGACACACTATGAGACTGAAGCCTTGCTTCGCCAAGTCTTCATACAGCACAATCTCAAACCACTACCGAGTCGGAGCAGACAAGAATGCGAGGAACAGATAAGACAATTTCTCGCGTTTCATCTGCAGCTCATCCATCCAGCCGTCATCGCGTATCAAAGGAAGAACCCCGACGGCACTAGAGAAAAGCAGCGACCAGGAGAGATACTTCAACGTCCAGAGGAAGGTGACGAGGAGACTTACTATAATATACTGGGAGAGATGTTCGTTCTAGCCGGATGCGACATTGAGGAAGGGATTCATTCCAAAGTGAAAGAGTTTTACAAAGCTCGTGAAGTACAGGCTGCATACAGTAGCATTGCATACAATAGTGACTTTCACCTTTCATAGGCGATAATGAACCAGAGCATGGCCTGCCCGATAGCGCCGTAGTATAATTTCGATGGGATTACCATAGCATCGCACAGACAACGAGAGTACTTGGTGATCACTTTTGGCGTGATATTAAATATTAGCCCGATCCGTGATTTAAGAGCTCTCGAAATACGGATCGGGCTAGATTTAGTATGATTAAGCGAGATGGCGCGGTTATCGCAAGCCGATACCTTGGAAGTCGTTGGCGGCACGTTCGGGTGGTTGATACTGAGACAAGCTGACTTGCCAGGGCTGACGCACACAAGCCGAATGAGACATCGATCGACGCACACGGCCGCGCCATTGTCGTGACTGCACCTGAAATAAAATTGATAACCTAACCCAACTTGGGCATCCAGAGCTCTTAACTAACAGATTATATTAGTCCTGAGGTCGGAATATCGAGCTACAGAGATAAGCCAGAAGACTTGCGTCTTGCGGTTGATTCATGCCCCCTTTCACAAGGCTGAGAATATAGTTCACGGCTTACCGCTCTTCCCAACGCCCGCACCGGTTGCTTTCTGCAAGAGCTGCATATCACCGGCATGAACGATAGTCATAAGTCTGTGGCTTATGACTCCGGGTCTTCCAACGCAGTAGAGAGGTATGCAGTCTGTACGTTCTTCCTTTTAGTTGCTTACGACTCGTATAGAAATTTTGCCAATAGCGACGATGTCGCTAGCGATACTCATGACAGGGAGCTCGTCCTAACGACCACAATCCGAGGTTTCACAACCATTATGGTCACGATATGTCTAGACCTAGTCAGTCGCCCGAACTTGGTATATGCGCTACAAGCTTTAAGCATGTTAGTCTTCCAAAATCCGGACAGGGCAGATTGGGCAAGGATTCTACACAGATTGCTGGATTGGACAGCAGCAGTTTCCACCTTTGTTGATGAAAGTAATTCCAAATGGCGCCTGAGACTTCTGAGTTGTATTGGAAAATGCATCCTTCTACGGTCAGGTTGTCCAGTACTCCTCAAATATGTACAAAAGGATACCTGGTTCGTCTCCCAGCTCAGTGGTGAGCAATTCCTTGTCAGCGAGGCAGATATTGCTAGGCCAATGAAGTAAGTGCATGGCTACCTTGAAGATTGAATGCTTAACAGCCTGCAGCCCCAGCGAAATAGTTTGCCCGCCTTTGCACCCCAGCATTCCGAGCCTGATCTGCGTGATGGCGTCCGATGCCGAACCACGAGTCAACGTCCTGGGACGAGACGACACAGCGAGTTCAGACCGTAGTCATCAAGGAGCTACTCAAGGAGATTCCGAAACTTTGAGTCACAACGACAACTTATCCACCACAACACCTGAAAGTCATCTCGAAATGGTGCGCAAAAACTCATATTACACGCAAGAGCCAGATGAGCATGGCATGTTTCTCTGCCCTTGGCATTATATTTGCTGCCACAAACCTACACGTCTCAAGTGCCAATTCTACCGGTATGTCGACTCACACTTGAAGCCATTCCGATGTCAGCAATCGGAATGCATGCGAAAGTTTTCCTCACACAATAGTCTTCTTCGCCATGAACGCCGAGCGCACAAGTTGAACTTGTTGTACTGCGACGTTCCTAATTGCGAAATTTTCTTAACCGCTCTTCCGACTTGAAGGATCATATGGAGCTTAAGCACCCTGATTGGCTGCCCCTCAACTCAAAGCAAAATAAACGTCGAAGATGATTCTGCCTTTTTCTTTCATATATCATGGTGGGTTGTCCCAAAAACGAAGTTAGCAAGATGGGAGGCATGGTGGCTCGGACGCTGTCAATGTCGTTAGAAAAGCTACCTTACAGCGGTGGTGACATAAGCACAGTAATATTAAATCAATATTCCTGATTCAGGTGGTAATAGTGAGGCTCAACGACGTTCCAATATTTTCGAAAGCAACGCAGGCAAAGAAACAGAGGCCAGACAATCCTGTGTGCATGGGCAGATTAAGACCCGGTCATTCTGAGCTGATCTACGTCCTTCTGACAAGGCAACGGATCACCTCAACCCTATCTCACCGCTTCTTTGTAGCTCTGATAGCCTAGGCTTCAGGAGAAGGTATAACAACGTAGATTCAGGCTGAATTTTCCTTCAAGCTCTCAGTGATCGATATGGACTTTCTCACTTTCGTCTGTTTCCTGGTGCTTTCAATTTTGTTCCTCGCTCACCACTATCCTGCACTTGCAACATTACTGTCGAATCGATCAACGCCTCGACCTCCACCTGATCATGATCGAGCAGCTTGTGAGGACACCGTGCCCACAAGCCCCTCCATGAAGGTGAACGATGACGTATGGGAACTCATCGGCGGCAACGATCAACCCATCATCACCCAGCGAAACGACAGACCCATCCCACTCACAGTCAACCTGGCTGCTCGCTTCCTATTCGAATCCCCGAAGAATGAAATGGTCCAACAGGTGTTGGAAGAAGCACAAAAGATGGCACGAGAGATTCTAGCAAGCAATTATTGCCCCTCGGAGGCGTATGCCGCTCCGGAATTCATACGGGAGATGCAGCTTGCTGGGAACATAGGGCAATTAGTCACATGGCATGGTAAGAGGGGGCGCCTACTGTATTACGTTTCGTTTGAGGACGGCCTTAAAACCGAATACGCTCTTTTTCTGCATTTGGAGATGCCGTTGCACGGTCTCCATATTATTCGAGCAGTACTGCCTGCGCGAGAGTGGTTCCAAAACCAATGTGGACTTGAATTTGAGAATGATGGATTGTCTGATCACAAGGTGTGAATGAAACTAAGGCATGGTACATTTGGTGGGAGTGCAACAACTTCTCACACACCTCGAGGGGCGATGTGAAGGAGCAAGGACATAGATAATCAAGTTACGCAAATTAACCTGTTACCCATGTTCTGTTGTATGTGTAAGGTCATGTCTTCCCACCAGCCCTTACTTAGCTCAGCCTGACTTTTCTTCCACTCCCAAATTATGCTCGCGACGTTAGCCACCGCAGAGACGTTCTATATAGTATCAGCTTGGAGCTCAGCGTTGTGTGAGACGGAAACTTACTGATTTGTTGCTTCTCCCTATACCATGTAGAATGGCAGTCATACTCTTATACTGAGAGGAGTCTGTCGTGCATGCACAGGCGATCAAGAAGCACCAAGCAGGATGGAGGCCGGAGTACAGTCTGCCTTCTGACGGTAGGCTGCACAGAGTGTGTGTTAGTCGAGACGCGACGCTCTGGACAAATGGGTCATTTGGAATGCAACTAAAGGGGTCAGCACGAAATCAACCAAGGGCCTAATGACCTACTGCATATAGCGAACGTGAGCGTATAGAATTGTCGCGTCTACAAAGGCGTCGTGCGTCTTCAGTGCAATCTCCCGTGCTTCATTGTCCTCGGTCTGGTCTACCCATCGCTCTAGGCGTTGTAATCTTGCAACGACTTCCAGACCCCGATCCCTCCTTCGGTGTTTCGACCACTTGAGGATTTCTGCCTGCATAGCCATGGACCTGATGTAATATTGTATGAATAGCAGACTTCGTGAGCAGCCTACGATACCGTGAACCTTGTCCAAGGTTGAAGGTTCTGATCCTAGCCAACTGTATGCGAACGTCAGGAAATCATGGTCGTTGTTCAGAGGTAGAAAGGCCATGAGCCATATTGAATGCGAGGCAAGAACCACGGCTGCATCATTGCAAGGTCCCGATAGCTCACGTAGGTGCTTAGTCCATGGCTGGTCGTGCAACCTCGGGTTGAGAATGGCATGATGCACGTACAACATCCGAATAACGTCATGAACTGCATGTGAATGCTGAACCAGGCCTGCATTTTGGCCAAGTTCTGATGAGTTTGTGCTCACCTGAAGTGCCTTGGACGTCCTCTGAATGCAGGCAGCTTCGAATTTGCTCACCACCTCCTTTTCCTTGCTTCCATCCTCCAAATACTCTTTATAATAGGAAGCCGCAAGCGCGTAGATGATCGATTGCAGGACTTGGTTAAATGGTAATAAGTGCATTACTTGGGCGAGATAGACGTTGTCGCGGAGGAGTGTACGTCCAGTACACACAGATCGTACGTCCACGCTCATTAGCACCACAGCCGAATGCATAGCACGGGGTATAACCTACAGAATTCCTGAAGCATTTTCTGTATGGGTCCCTGGAAAGAGCTAGGCGTGAACTTGATGAGACCCTCACGGGACAGAGGGTTATGTAGCGAGGAGCTTACGCTTCGTACAGGACGTCCAAAGCGGATCGATGCTTGACGGAGCATTTCCACAAGTTCACTTGCCAGCCGATCAATCAGCGGCTCCTTTCGCGTGGAAAAATCCACGTTATTTTGGAAAAAGTGGATGGCTTCATTGAACTTTGGACCTTTCATCGGCAGGACCGATGTGACACTGCGACAATAAGCTTGAATCAGGCACACTGACGACTAACCTACTACCGATTTGTAAGCCTGCGCGGATAGGTTAGCAGTACTGTCATCCAGTTCTTGGAAGTGCAGACCGCCTCGGCAAAGTTTCGGAACCTTCGGCCAGCTGCCTGCCATCTCTTTATATTCTCCCGCCTCGAGTCGGCGCTGGTTTCGCAGTCGGGTTCTTCAATATTATGCAGGAGATGCTGAATTACATTTTCAGAGGCTCGATAGCGAGTCGCCTGAACAGAAGCTGCCAGGTTGTACCATGCAATTACAAGGACCCTCCACACAATATCGTTAAGATCATTCGTTTCGCTTTCAGTCTCGATGCGACGCGTGTAAGCATAAAGAGCGCCTACTGTTTCGAAAGAGGCGCGTTGAGCTTTGATGAAAGCTCCAAGCGCGATCAACCTGTCTTTGCATGGCTCAAAATCATCCTTTCGAAGCTTATGCAAATCGGTTATCTTCTGGACATGCATTAGCTGGAGTTTAAGTGATTGCGCGACTCACCGAACCCTATTTGCGAGATTCGTTATGATCCATACGTCGCTTTGTGTCAGATTCATTGTCACTAGCACTTCGCTGTCATACGTCGCTGTTTGTCCTAGGCGAGAGGTAAAGAGAGGAACAATGGAGCTGGCTTGGTTGGGTGGTTGATAAGTTGATAAGACGAGGCGCGGGCGTGGTTTGCTAGGTCTGTGCGCCGGCTAATTTGGACCAAGCGCCAAGGCAATCTCGCGCTCAGAATGTGCACATGACATCATTCACCTGCTGAAAATCGCGCCACCCAGTATGAGCTTAGCCTGCGCATGAGCATCCTTATATTTTGGTGCGTCCCCGCAGTTCTGCACATTTTGCTTCCCTGTACTGTTTCACCATGGCCAACTCTGGTCGATATGACGGCTCTCCGCATTACGCGATCGTTGGTGGAGGCGCGTTTGGAGCCTCTACTGCCCTTGCGCTGAAACAGCGACTCCCAACCTCACGCGTCACGTTGTTCAAAGGCACTCAGTCTCATACTGCATCGACGGACATAAACAAGATCATTCGTTCTGCATATACAGTCCAGGACTACGTTCCACTTGCCAACAAAGCTATGCAGCAGTGGAAATCCAACCCGCTTTATAGTCCTTACTTCCACCAAACAGCATGGATCCAGGTCCGTGGCATCGGCAACTACCAGAACGTACACAGAGGTCAGGACGACAAGATGATTTCGGCAGAGCAACACTTACGATTGACTGGATCCCTACAAAGTCCAAGAATCGACGACGAGGAAGAGTTTTGGCTTAACGAAGACATTGGTTATGTAGATTCTGCATTAGCATTGAACGCTGTCATTGAGAAGGCGATAAAGCTAGGCGTCGAGGTGAGGTCGCAAAATGCTCTCGGGCTCATCATCGAGAGTAATGGCGTTTGCCGAGGTGTAAGATCAGTGGACGGGTGTACGATAGCCGACGAAACCATTGTTGCCGCAGGTGCATGGACTCCGACCTTACTCAAGAACTCCAAGGTCAATCTTTTCCAAGACGAGGCGAAGCAAAAAAACTTCTTCAACACTACCGCAGTTGGCGTTGCTACTTTAGCACTGACTAACGAGGAGTTCGAACGACTCCAAAACACACCTATCATTGTCACAAACAAAGGTGAATAGAGGTCGTCTCTACGTGCAGTCTCAAATTAACTCTTCGCAGGTGAAGTCATGCTGTCAAAAAAACACCAAGTGCTAAAGATAACGTCAACCAAGACGTTCCCAGTTGATGATCTCAACAATCTCTCAACGATCATGGTAAATGTCACACAGAACCAAACCGTTCTAGACAACATGTTTCCGGAGTTTCAAGGCAGAGAACTGCATACATGGGCCTGTCCGTAGGTTTCACCTAAACACCTTTGTGGTGTTGCGATTAACAGCTATGCAGAGATCTCTTGACACCACTCCAAGACCCTGTTGTGGACCGTGCACCATACAATATGGGTCTTCATATCGCCACTGGAGGCTCCTACCATTCGTACAAGTTCTTACCGATCATCGGAGGAATGGTGGTCGACCATTTGCAAGGGAAGATTGATACTTTACGAGATGGCAGGTGGAAGTTGGAGAGATCACTGGCAAAGTCCGCTATCCATCCAAGTGTAGTTCCCGAAGGATGCCCAGTGCCTGCATGATGGCAAGCTGGCACGATTTATATTTATTAAACATCATGGTATCACTATTATGAGACCGGACATGCTACACTACCGGCCGAAATACTCAGTGACTCACGCCTCAGGGAATAGCCACGGCGTAAACTTGCGGTCTCGCTCATTGAGCGGTTGGTTTGTATCCGGGTGCAAGCGCTGAGCCTTACATGCCTCTAGATACTTGCATTTTCGATCGTACTGTGCAATAAATTGTGCAAGGTAGCGTTCGGCAGTTTTTTTGCCCATAAGCGAAATGCACTCAGTCCTGCTCAACCACTCATTCGGGGTGTCGTTGTCCTTGTACTGCAAGCGCAGGTATGCATCCGGTTGACGCGGCTTAGAGCCCGGCCGCGGCTTGCTCTCCGAAAAGGGCATCTGGATGGCAGGTCCCACGCTAGTGATGTAGTTAGCCTGGCCGCTCAGCTGTTTCTTCCTGTAGCGGAGATCAAATATGGTCTCTTTGCCGTTGGCTTGATCTGCAAGGGTGTCTGCGCCCCCAGGACCAAGGTCAGACCCTTTGACCACTTTGAAGACCGGGAGTTGTTCCGTTCCAGCATTCACGAAGAATCGACTGTACCTGTGATTTTCCGTGCGTGTTGGACGAATATGCTCGAACTTCCCAAACTCTGTCAGTCCATTCGTATAGTCGAACATCATGCTAGAATCAGGTTCATCATTGAGAGCTTTGCGTAGAGTTTCAATGTCTGCCAGCTCGGGAACGAAAAGCGAAGACGCTTCAACTGCGGAAGTACCTGGATGTTCGTTCGTGCTGGGACTTGTGTGGCTAACTGTTCTCTGGCTAGATCCACTTGTGCTGGAGACTTGGAAGCTAGACTTTGAAGAGGAGGAGCTTGTAGCGGCTGGGACATCAGTATTTGTTGCGACGCTCGTGTTTTTTATGCGTGCATCTAGCCTGCGAGTCAGGCTTGTGGCGAGTTCCTTGTGCTCTAGGGCAGTCCGAAGCTCGACGACGGCGGCATTGAACTGCTTCTCGTTGTCCTTGATCCATGCCTGTTGCATCTCGTTCAATGCATTGACAGGCAGCGTGTAGATCTGCGGGGTGATACTGAGTTCCTTGTTTGATACTTCGATGGCTTTGTTGTGCTCCTTCAGCCGGTTGATTGCGCCTGAGATCGATTGCTTCTCTTCTTCTGAAACAACAAGCTTTGACATGACCGTCGCTGCCTTCTCGATGTCAGGTAGAGCTTCGGACCATGCCTTTTCCTGATATTTCGTAGGTCTGTTCAGATACGCAACCTTTTCAACATAGCTCTTCCGCGTCTCTTCAGAAATTCCTCGTAAAACGTCGGCAAATGCTTCCACCGCGGCTTCAGGGATGACGGACATCGCTGGAATACTGCACATCTCAAGCCTTTTGAGTAAGATTGCGACACCGTCGAGAAGCTTGACTTCTTCGGCTGCCTTCGCCTGCAGGCGCACGTCCCCGTCAGTGTCACTCATATCGTTGCTCTGTTCATTGATATCTACCAACGTCGCAAGGATTCCTTGTATGTATCCGTGAAGCTCCTTGGACGGGAACTGCCAGTCTTTCTTCATACCAGCGATTTCATTATTGGTAACGTGGGTTATCACCATCTGCATGAGCATTTGGTCACTCAGCTGTGCTTCGGGGTCGTGTTTCGCACGCTCTTCCTCAGAGCACAGAGCAGGACATGGTAGCGCTGATGAGCAAAGAGTTTCGCGACAACACGCGGTACAAGGGGACAGCCAACACAGTGGCGACAACGTGGGTGGTGTCGTTTAGCCAGATCCGCGAGCGCGATGCAGCAGCAGCGACCTGCTGGCGTTCATGTCGTGTGTAGAGTGGAAGGCGATACCGCGATCGTTGTTGCTGGGAGGGTTGCAGGTGGAGGAGGCCATCGGCACGCTGTGTGGGTACTCTTTCGTATCGCGACGTGGTGACAGTGAAATGGAAGAGCAGGAAGAGGAGTTGTACGACATCCACCAACTCGTGCACCTGGCCACCAGGGTCTGGGTCGAGAACCGCGGGGATGCAGCAGGAGTGTGGGAGGAAGCAGTGCGGCAGGTCGCAGACGTCTTTCCGTCTGACGAGTATACGAATCGCGCAGTGTGGAGAGCGTATCTGCCGCACGCACTGCAACTACTGGAATGCGGGCAGAGATGCAGGATCAAAGAGACATCTGAGCTGTGTTTGTTGTGGATGGCAGGATCAGAGAGACAGTGAGATGGCTGGAAGAGTCGTGTCTATGGAGAGAGACGCCGGCTGCGGACCACCCCTCACGACTGGCGTCGCAGCACGAGCTCGCAAT
>ML978377.1:0-23977 GCA_010015745.1 Setomelanomma holmii
AGCATGAACAACCTGGCACAGGCACTAAGCAAGCAGGGGAAGTACGCAGAGGCCGAGGCGATGCATCGAGAGACGCTGGCACTGAAAGAGAAGGTGGTAGGAAAGGAGCACCCCTCCATGCTGATGAGCATGAACAACCTAGCACATGTACTCAGCCGCCAGGGGAAGTATGCAGAGGGAGAGGCGATGCATTGAGAGACGCTGGCACTGCGAGAGAAGGTGGTAGGAAAGGAGCACCCAGACACGCTGACGAGCATGAACAACCTGGCACACGTACTCAGCAGCCAGGGGAAGTACGCAGAGGCTGAGGCGATGCATCGAGAGACGCTGGCACTGAAAGAGAAGGTGGTAGGAAAGGAGCACCCCAAGACGCTGGCAAGCATGAACAACCTGGCACTGGCACTCAGCGGTCAGGGGATGTACGCAGAGGCGGAGGCGATGCATCGAGAGACGCTGGCACTGAGGGAGAGTGTCCGAAAAGGAGCACCCGCACACGCTGACGAGCATATACAGCCTTGCTCGTTCCTTGCAACATCAGCACCAGTACCAAGAAGCTTTACTGCTCTACGAACGCGCCTACACACGCTACCAGAACACACTTGGGCCTAATCACTCGACCACTCGAGCCTGCTTCGACCATTACACTACTGCTCAGTGCTCAGCGGATGCCTTACTCTCAGCAAACAAGAGGCACGAGCTTACAGATGCTGTATCTGAGAGTGTTGCACGCTAGCAGAGCTATCCCTACACTCTCTCGTTGTACACGTATATATAGCTTCCCTCGTTCATAGCTACACAATCAACTAAGTCCTTCATTCCTCCTTCCACATCACACATTCAAGAGAGAGCGTACACCCAGGCCGTGCAGGTTCTAGCACAGTGGAACTAGCCTTAAAGCTAGCAGTCGAAAGCGGTGCAGAGTAAATAAGTCAAGTATATAGCAGTAAGATTCTTTTTACAAAGTAATTTGTTGGATGTGGGAGCACAGGGCAGGTATGAATGAGGCAGAAGGTTGTTGTCTTGAGAGAGCTACTGCGAGCGATTATATACACAACCAGATGAGTAAGCAGGTGACTAACAGAGTCACGTGAAATGCAGTTCACAGTGTACTGTGTGAACTGAGGTGCCAGGCTGACATAATTAGTCGCACAACGAGTAACTTAGTTTAACAACGCAGAGGTAATCTCTGATAGCACTAGCGAGAACTAGATGCACATATTAAAGTGATAAGAAATCTAGATGCATATATCAAAGCGATAAGAAATCTAGATGCATATATTAAAGTGATAAGAAATCGTTTCAAGGTAGGCAGGCATGGCGTGCCTTTACTTCTAGTAGCCTCGTGACTGTAGCTTACTACATCCGCTTTGAATTTACGTTACAGCCTGAAGCAGGTGTAGCGCGGGGTTCAGTACAATAAATTACAGTGATATGTGAGCACGCTACTGCAAGCTACTGCATGCTAAGAGCCACTAACAGCGCGCAGCTGAGCAGACGCATCTCGACAATCTTGCCGTCTGCGCCGAGAAACTGCCAAGACGCACACTCTGCACCTTAACCTGACTTTTTGAGGCTGCAGCCTTGCACTTTGCTAACCTGGCTTTCCTTCTAGCCTACTGAGCGCTTCGCAGACATGTGTTGTCGCGAATAGACAGGGGGTGTTAGAGGGGAGTGAGTCAACAGCACTGACAGAACAGGCGACAGCATAGTCAACAACACGCTTTTCGGCGTCGGAGATTCATATGCTACGAGAACGAGAGCTGCAGTATGCTTGCGCATTGCGCTTATCTGTATACGAGTGCGTTAGGAACAATCCGAGGGCCCTAGAGCAAAAGTGTCTCGTTACACCGTGCGTCTAGGCACATAGGGATGGACATTGGTCCATCATGCCACACTTTCTGCATGTACGCACCTCTCTGGGGTACCTGATCTCTCTGCGAATCTCCTCTATCTCCTCCATCTCTGCTGCCCTCTGCTGTACTCGCGGGCACTGCCAGAAGCTATGCCTCGCTGCCTCCTGCTCTTGCCTGCCTTGCTCGCCTGCCTCGCCCGCTCTGCCCTCAAACACCTCGTGCACGATAGCCCAGCAGTACGGGCAGGTAGACTGAGCCAGCTCATCTAGCTTTGCACGTACTGCCTGCTCTTGTACGGCCTGTACGGCCTGCTCGTCCTGCCACGCTCTGCGCCCGCTGCTCTGCTGCTCCTCGCAGTTGTCGCAGGCAGCCACTTCTACTGCTGCCTCTCTTGACTAAAGCTCTGCGCAGGACAGCTGCTTGCCATCCATATACTGGCTCATAACCTTTCGCTGGCAACCTGCAGTGCGTATGACGGCCTCCATAGCCTCGCTGTCATTCATCGCCTGCTCCGGCTCCTGCTGCTCCTCCTGCTCCTGCTCCTGCTCCTGCTCCTGCTCCTGCTCCTGCTCCTGCTCCTGCTCCTGCTCCTGCTCCTGCTCCTGCTCCTGCTCCTGCTCCTGCTCCTGCTCCTGCTCCTGCTCCTGCTCCTGCTCCTGCTCCTGCTCCCACTGCCGCTACTGCTTGAGCACAATCATCGACTTTCCTTCTGCTCGCATCCGCCCACTCTCCTGCACAAAGTCAACCATGCTCCAAGGCCTCTCTATGTGCAGCGTGAACAGTACGCGCGGGATATCGACGCCTACTCTAAGCGCTGATGTACTAACGATCAGGCCACCTGACTGCTGCCATGTCTCCAGCACCTCTGCGCGGCTAGCCTCCATGTTAGCATAGTAGGCAGAGCAGCCCAGCGCGTCTGCAAGCTCTTCGCAGAGCGCCTTGCTGCGGCAGTAGATGATACCTTTAGCGGCGCTCTCTATCTCCTGTGGCGGTGGTAGCGCCACGTAGGGAAGACACCTTGCCTTGTCTATCAGTGTACGGGCTAAGCGGACGGGTATGGCTTGAAGCTCCGCCTGCTGTTAGCATCGGACGACTGCGTAGCGGACGCCCAGACGCTGCGTTGTCTCAGCCCGCAGCACAGTCGCCCTACGCATAAGCATAGTCTCGCAGAGCTGACCTTCCTGCGACGGCGGCAGCGTCGCCGTTAGGAGTACCTGCTGGCACAGTAGCAGCCGTACGTCCTTGAGCCTACGCGGCGCCGTCCGCCATAAGTCAGCTGTAATGGCTACATGGCATTCGTCGATGATTACGCAGCGGAGCGCCCCCTGCCTTGCCAGCAGAGCAGCGTACAAAAGGAACTGGCCGTTGTGCTTCCCTACGTAGTCTGCGCTGACGAGCACGATAGAGGCTGGCGTCTGGCAATTCTGATAGTCGCCCTCCGCGCCTGCCTGCTATTCTACCGCCTTGACGCCAGCATCGCGCAGCTGTACAAGCATATCCTTGATAAGCGCGCAGAAGGGTACAACAAGGATCGTCACGCTAGCTCTACCGCTCTCCTGCTGGGCTGCGTTGTTGAGTACAGCTGCAGTTACGGGGAGCAGCGTCTTACCCCCGCCTGTAGGCAGGACAACAATGAGCGGACTGATGCCTTGCACTACCACGTAGAGCGCTGCCTTCTTCTCAGGGGACTTGCACGTAACTGGAGCGCCTAGTGGGATACTAAGCACCTGCTGTACAGCGTCCTGTAGCCCTCTCGCTTTCTCTTCTTCCTCTTTGCCTACGCTGCTTTGGTCTCTTCCCTCGCCTTCGTACATAGGTGGTGCTAGCGCTGCCTAGCCTTCTCTTACAACCTGCGCTCTCTTCGGCGTAGGCCTGTTCTCCTCAGTGCTATCGTAGTGAGCCTGTGCTGCTTAGCTGCTGCTCTGCTGCTGCTTCCGCTTCTGCAGCGGCCCCAGCTTTCTCTCTCCCTAGGCAAAGCTAAGGAAGGCGTGCCAACTGTTGCTAAGTGTACAGAAGACGTTAATAGAGCGTGTGCTAAGGCCATGCACTAGGTCTGCGCAGACAGCATACGCTATAGCGTCTATAACTGTCTTACGCCCATTCTGTAGCTTAATTACGTCCTCTCTATCCTTATCGCTGCTTCCTTCACCCTCATCTGCTGCACTGCTGCCGCTGGCCATCTCTGTACGGTAGCTGACAGCAAAGCGCTCTCCTACTACCTCTCGCCCAATGCCTACAGCTGTGTAGCGGTACTCCTGCACTGTTAATCGCGTCTCTTGCCACTTGGCTGACTTAAGCGTCATCGTACGCGTTAACTGTTCCGTCTCCCACAGCCCTCGCTTGTCTGCCTAGAGGTAGTCAGTCACAGAGGCAGACAAAGGCTTGCCTAGCGCGCTCTGCAGCATCGCTCGTAGAGGCCGCACGTAGAGCAGGTAGGCGGCCACAAGCTGCCTTATCGCCTCAGGCAGGAAACGTACAACTACTTTAGGCTTGTCCTACTGAGATTGCGTCTTGTTGTAGCAGGTCACAACTGCTACCTGGCCATCCATCACGTACAGGTTGCAGTCCTGCAGCACTTTGTTCCGCCACTGTGTCGAGAGCAGCTCAGGCCCGCGAGCTAGCTGGCCACCTGCTATATGTACGGCAAGGCTGAGAAGCTTAAGAAAGCGTTTGATATGCCGCAGGTGACTGCGCACCTCTTGACGCCTCCACTGTACTGGCCTGCCCGCACCAATGTCGCTCTTGTTGAACAGCTGGGATTGTTCTGGCGTCAACTCCACGACTGTGGGCGCATAGTCTCCGAGCTCATCGTCCTCATCCGCGCCGTTCACGTCCATATCTACGCGCTCGCCATCCTCCAGCTCTAGCAGCTCGCGCTTCAGGAAGGAATTGCCAAGCTCCCAGCCGAAGGTCTTTTTAAGATACTCCTGTGAGTCTTCGAGCTCGTCGACAAGATCCGACTTCCACTTTCCGTCAAATTCGTCCAGGTTCTTTCGGAAGCGGATGAAGAGTGGCTTGGGGAAGCCTCCGCTAACTTCGTTGAGATCGAAAAGTCCAGCATCTGTGTCTGAGCAATGGGCGAGCTGCATGCGCAGGACTTTTAGCAGCTTGAGGAAGAAGCTAGACCGCTCTTTGACTGCTTCTCAGCAGGTGAAGAGTAGCTGTAGTATTCGCTTCTATTGCTCGAGACAAGAGTTGTTGTTGAGTGTCAGGACCATCAGGAAGGTGAATTGCAGCTCGCCTAGAATCTCAAAATCGCGCCCCCGCTTGTCGCCAGCCTGGCAATGGTGATCCACGAGATCTCCTAAGAACCACGATCGATCTTGCGCAGCTTCTGTTCTTTCTCGTCCGGTCGCTCCTTCCCTCCAGGGTTTTTTTCAAGTCGATTGGTAGGAATCTCAGTTCCTTCTCTAGGTGTAGCATGCTATTGCTCATCTCCAAGCCTGGTATTGACTCCAGAACCTGCAAGGCGGGCGATGCAGACGTCAAGTTCCAGTGATCTAGATTGAGCACGCATATCCTTGAGAGTAATGTTGTGTGAGGTTCTCTCAGTCCGTCGACTCTTCTGTAAGCCTGTACACACAGTCCGCAACAAGCAAGTCAATCCGTTCACCTTCAGAGACCCACTTACTTATCTAGGTAGGAGTTGAGCCTCTATAGGCAACTACTAGGCTCAAATAGGTAATCAATCAAGTCAAGCCAGACCTTCTGAGCCCCACTTAATTGCTTGTTGCGGAGTCTACCTGTACAGGGCTGTTAAGTGAAGAAGAAGAAGTGTTGGTTCTATTACAAGTTATGGACAATGAGCACAATATATAGACGAAATTAGCCAATGAGACTAGCCTGAATAGGCTGACATCTTCTGACCAGCCCTCCTCGCTCCAGGATCGCCTTCCTGTGTAGTTTGTCGGTATGGTGTCAGGCCATCCTTCCAAATGCTTCCCAGATTTGCTTTCCATCTCAGCACTTCCGCCGGCGCTGTCTCAGCTATTATATCTTCGGTGCTCCCGTCCCACTTTTTTAACGAAGACTCGAGGTGAGCCCTGGCCAGGCGTTCCGTAAAGCCATGCACCGTGCCTTACCAAGAGTGTGGTATCACTCGCAGCGAAGACAAAGTGTAGGCCTGTCGGTACATTTTTGATTCCATGAAATCGAGGTGATGTTGTGAACGAGAGTAAGTCGATGCCAGCTAGCGCTTTCGGTGGCAAGTTGAGCATTGGAATCGAATTATTAATTGTTGTAGGTGACATGCTCGAGCTGAGAAATAGGTCCTCGAACCAGTTGTTGCGCAAAATGGTGGAAGAAATGTGTTTAAGTTAGTCAAGCTGGTATCGTGAAAAGAAGTGATGGGTATCATTACGACAAAAATAGTGCTGCAGCTGCGCACGTGCGATTGAAGCCTAGTTCAGTGGCTACCTAAGCCTTGTATATTACAATAGTACTCGCTGTTGCATGGAAAAGTGAAAGGAGATGAGAAGAGAGAAGTGGAGAGGAGAAGGCATTCCTTGAGGCGAAAGCAAGTTGATGCAGTGCCATGGCAGTAGTGAAGAGGCCATCTCAACGGCGTCGAATGACTGGGTGGAAGCATGCGGGAAAGAACTAGACTCCGCAACAAGCAATTAAGTGGGGCTCAGAAGGTCTGGCTTGACTTGATTGATTACCGATGTGAGCCTAGTAGTTGCCTATAGAGGTTTAATTCCTGCTTAGATAGGTAAGTGGGTCTCTGAAGGTGAACGGATTGACTTGCTTGTTGCGGACTGTGGAAAGAACGACCGACTGTCCACCGAAGGCGACTATAAGTCATGGAGTAAGTCTTTGGCCGCTCAACCGCGCAAATAGAGAGATCTGCTTCTTTTTGATTGGAGAGTGGCTCTGAGGTGCATACAGAAGGTCATTACACTAGTTTCAAGGACAAGTTCATGAACATCGTTGTGCCTGGAACAGATCTGCATGCTGTGGAACGGACTCCCAGCCCCGCCACCCCACTCTCCAACAGTCTCCCATCCAAGCTTGAAGGCCTTCGTAAGCTTGATCATAAGTTGAGTGCGGGTGAGACAATGTTCCGACTGCAAGTGAACTGACACGTGCTGTGCTGCTTTGTGGTTCCGGTACCTGCACTTTTGCGCGGAACAAATCCGGGTCGTCATAACTTGACCCTCCGCCATCTACCACAACATCCCTCCACACCTACATCGTCACCATGGACCATCGGCGCCGCACCCCTGGCCTCTCCTCCCTGTCCTCGCGTGGCCTCCAGAACCACTACTACACCTCCCATGGCGCCGCCCTCCGCACGCGCAACGCACAGTCTCTCGAGATCCAACTCTCCGTCTTCTACTACACAACTTCGACCTCACGCACTTGAAAGACATACGCGCTAACCCCGCCTTCCACGCCGATTTCGCGCGCATGTGCTCTGCGCTGAACATCGACTTCCTCGCATCGTCGTATCACAAGGACAATAAGGCAGGAGAGAGGGGTGGGGACAGTATATGGGCGCAGCTACTTGGTGGCAGCGTGAACGACTTCTACTTCAATCTTGGCGTTCTGATTGTGGAAGAGTGTCGAGCTACAAGGTCTGAGAACGACGGGCTAATCTCCGTGTTTGATCTCAAGGCGCGCATATCGAAAGGGCGAGGCATTGGCGGTGGCATGCAAGTCAGTGATGATGACATATCACGGGCTGTAGCTTCTCTCGCACCTTTGGGGTCTTGCTTCAGCATTATGAAGATTGGACACAGGAGCTTGATACGAAGCGTGCCAAGAGAGCTGAACACCGATCAAAGCACCGTGCTCGAGGCGATACAGGTCCTGGGATATGTCACGGTCAGTATGCTGCAGATCAACTTGAACTGGGAAAGACCTAGAGCACATGCGGTGGTGGAGGATCTGATGGCTGATAGTTTGGTGTGGGTGGACACACAAGTGGGCGAGAATGAGTATTGGAGTCCAGCTTTCATCACAGCAAGCTCTGCTACATGAATTTGGCAATAGTCGTTGAAGAGACGGAAGCACTATACCCGGCATCATGGCCAATCGCCAGACTCCTTGGAAAGGTCATTTGCATTCAGCGAATCCGACAAAGAACAAAATCTGTCGTGCACCGGGTTTGAGAGCAGCACAAGAGCATGGGGAAACGGTTATACGGACAGAATTTGCGTTCCTGGATCTCATTGCATGTAGCACGGCTACAATCTACGCTCTACTCGATCTCAGCCACGAACGAGTCGGACCTCTGAGTTGGCCCCCGCAGGCCATGCACACGGCAGACAGCTCATAGCTTCGACATTTGGACGATATCGGTGGACTGAACGAAGTCCTCCAAATCCTCGACCTCAGTCTGGATATCATCCAAGGACACCTGGTCCTCGATGACGAGGGTCTGCTGAAGCTTCTTGATACCATAGCCGATGTCTACGAGAGTGGACGAGCCCCAGACCAAGCCATCCTGCTGAATGGCGACAACAGCGGCCCTGAGTGCGGCCATGTCGGTGTCTGCCGCCCAGGGCTTGATGTCGAGCGTAACGATGGTCTTGGGGGTGGGCTTGGGAGACATTGTGTTGATGTGGTGGAAGTGTTGGTGTTGTTTGGCTGTCTGGTGTTGGTAAGGTTGGGAAGCGTGCGGTAGTGGTATGAGGATGTTGAGTGAAGCGAGAGAGCAAACCTATAGGTATGGAGGTATAGGTGGGATAGTCTTGTATGTGCACAATGTGAAGACTATGGAAAAATTTGTGAGAGGATGTTTGTGTAAGTTAGAGATGTTCTCAACATACATGATGATTTTATGAGTACAGAGTTCGGATGAGTCAGCCAAGCGACATTGGGAGTGAGTCAATAACAAGCAGGGTGAGGTAATATCAACTACAAAATTTCCATTCCAACCTCAAACTAGTCACCTCTCAATGTGAGCCGATAACGTGGGGCGTCGTAATGAAATCCAAGGTATTGTTCGAAGTTTTCCACTCGCACGCTTCCAGATCCAGTTCCCCGCCTGGCATCTCTCGACGCATCGCCACACCAGGCCCCTTCATCACCGTTCCTTCTTCTTTCCGTGTACCCCTGACCACAACAGAAGCCGACGGTATCCCCGGCACGCCCATCCGACTCAACTCCACCAATTGATTCAGCACCACAAACTCTAATTCCAACTTAACACTACACACAAAGCTATGTATGAATAGCTTCAACTGCAGATACCCAGCAAAGTCAATGACAATGAGTGCCACATCTACCACAACGATAGCAACCTGCACCAGCAGCAACAGAAACATTGCGCTCCGCGTCTTGTCCTTCTTCGCGAACCGGCTCTTGAGATACTGGTACGCCGCACGCACATAGAAGAACGAGATAATCATCTCTTGCGCCGAAAACATGACGATCTGCACGCGCTCAAACGGATCGAGCACATGCTGTCACCGCGCCATCACGTCCCCTTGACCCATCCGCCTCGCGCGCGCGATACCAGACGATAGAGTCACCATAGCCACATGCCACACAACGCCATTCGCCACGACCATACCCAGCACGGCTCTCCGTGTCTTGCGGCTGTGCAGGATAATGTTCAGGCGACCGTACAGCGCCATCGAGAAGCCAGTCACCATAGCGACCCAGCCGCCTTGGGACAGAATGAGAGATAAAATCCATGGGCATTTGGGTGCGAGGAATTGCGTGCAGAAGCCAATCTGTTGAATGGAGAGGCCCCAAGAGGTAATGAGGAGTGAGTAGAAGTACACACCTGAGCGGCATTTGAGGGTGGTCACTGGTCAGAAGCCGGATTGTGAGTGGGATGGGGGACCAGATTGCGACGAAGACGCTGGAGGGGTGTTAGTTCCGGCGTGAATAGTGGCGGGAGGGAGTGGAGGAAATACTATATCAAAGGTGAGTTTGAGTTCTGGCGGAGGAACGTGGTGGTCATTGTGGCGACGATGAACTTGCCTGAGGGGGAATGTTATAGATGTGATACAACGTGTTTTGCAGCAGTGGTAGAATAGTCAGCGAAGAAAGAGATGACTTAGCCAGCACCTTATATCTTCGCCTGGAGGATGATCGGATTCCAATGGAGTACATGCGGGCTGGTACGAGTTCCTTACACTACGTGAAATAGTGAGGTCAAAAACACGTATCCCGAAATGCTAGCGAGCAGAAATCATACCCTCTACCGTTCCTTTCCTCCGCATCGACACCGTGCTGCCGATGAATGTGCCTATCTCATTGGTCGCACGCCTGTGAATATAGACAGAAGGATGCAATAGCTTACCAGAGTGTATAATAAGGAACGGTAGTCGAGCTGTTCCGCGATCCTTCGTCAACCACGTCGTGGATTGGTAGACTTGCTACCCAATGCAGGATATTTTGGAGGCAGTGCGACTGGACCGAGCGTGAGAATAGAAGTGCGTTGCAGCTATGATTCTGCTGACTTGCATGCCGGCGTGGTTACTCAGCACTGTGCCAACCGCTTTGGGAACAGATGGTACAATTCGCCTACAATAGCAACCACCAAGCTCAGGCAATGTGCTTGCGTATCGAAGAGAGTGTACTATTTGCATTGGCGTCATCTTCGAGGTTGTGGTACACGTCTTGATTATCTCGCCGGATACAAACTTCCGTTGGGACTTCGAGGACACCGTGATGACATCTGGCAAAATCGACCGGAGCGTGTGTTGTCGTTCCTGTTCCGAGACTACACGAGGCAAGTTAAGGTAGACATGCAAGTAAACCAAAGAAACTCTCATCCTCGCGATGATGGCCTGCGAGATGAGTGCAGTCACAACATGACTGCGTTGGAGCCTCATGCCGCTGCCAAAGTAATACCGAGTATAAGACGTGCTCGCTTTCACATTCATCGACCACCTCAAAAAGACTCCAGTCGATCGCTTCCAACAGCGACGCACTTCTGGGACAGAAGTGTGACAGACTTCATCTTGCAGGCCAATGGAGTTTAAGGAATGCCGCTGGTATGTAGGTAATGCGCATATAGCGAACTGCAATCGAACGATGGAAGGGGTCGACCTGTGGTCCTGTAAGGTATGATATATCGTAACGAAATGCGTCCACATGACTAGCTTCAGCGATTAGTGCGGCCTCAACAACAGGATAATAAATGATTTAGCGTGGTGTGGCCGATGCGGACGTTGGCATTGTATATCTCCCGAAAGCCTAGGCTTTTGGTCTTCAGAGGCATTGAAGTGCCATAGGTAGAGACCGGCAACAGGTCGAGTATCCGTCCAGGCAGCTGTTGACTATTCGCGATACGGCTATCGACAAGTCTGCTGCAGGGCTGGACTTGTACGACGAACGCATTCCCAAAGAAGGATTGGAAGAGAAAGCAGCTTCTGGCAGTTCGGTCATGACGATGAGGCAGTCTTGCTGGAGGATTATCTTCTTGCTACCAGGTTGTCCGATCTAAGTTGGGAGCTTGAAACAGGTGAAATTCGACTTTGTGGATGCTGGAGATATTGGCAGGCAGTGGGAGCGCCTTGGACGCCAACACCCAAACAGAAAGCGAAAACTGCCATGGCCGAAGTGGACAAATGTCCATCAGCTGCTTGTCGTGTGTTGATAGTCTGGTGGCGTTACGGCTGGATCCTACCTAGATACCTTTCATAGCAGTCGCGTTGCAGGCTGCATGCATCTCACCGATCGGAGCGTCCAAACCCTCAGATGTCGCGAGTCGTGATGACCCTGCCATGTTTGACCGAGTAGAAATGCCCAATGAGCATCTCCTGACGTTTTATTGCCCTGTAGCCTGCGCGCTCCCCGAGGCCTGATGCTTGGAAACGTTGCAATGGGCGAACCTGGAAGCCGGGGAGGCTGGTGGTTGCGAGAAAATGACGAGGCAATCAGAAAACACTTCAGCTATGCGGCTGCGATACGCAGCCCCACACACCTGTATACAGTCAGTGCCCACCTGGACATACCCGCAGCTTGTTTCCGGCAATGTACCACGGCTGCCTCGAGCTCGTATCCGCAAGCCTCATCGGGCTAATGCAACCGGAGATTCCAGCATCTGAAACATCCAGATCTTCCACCTGCTTTAATCGAGAAGTGTCAACATCGAAGATGCGCAACTGTAGCAAACGTTCTGCAGGATGTGGGGCGTCATCCTATCCCGAGCACTGCGCTTAAGCTCAAGAGGTTGTTGTGCTTTTATGCTAATTCCAAGTCCGCATGCTTGAAGTACGCGACAACGAGTCCCCACTCCTCTAGCTTAAAGCAGCTTAGTGGTAACCTGTCGCTGCTGGCTTAACCTGAGGCTGTGTGGCTGCGTGTCTGGACGGCGATTTTGCCAAGCGCTCCAGGACACCAGCTCAGATTGGGAGCAGAGCTAAATCAGAAGGCCCTAAAGAAAAGCTCACGTCAACAATCACACCTAGCATCGAAACCGCAAACAGCTTTCAATATAACGTATTCCACCATCGAGCTGGTCACCCCATCGAGCTGGTCAGTTTCTGCCAAGAGCACCTACTCCCCCATCAACACAACATGGTTCAACAACAAAACGCAAAGAAGGCAAGATTGAAATTGCCCTTCTTGCCTACCAGAATAACCAGTTTTCAAAGCCTCCAACGCGCTGCTGACGCATTCAATGTACCACGCTTTACGTTAACTAGCTGATACAACAGAATCAGCTACAGGCCTGCTGCACGCAACTCTCGCCACAAGCTCACTGCAACTGAAGAGTAGACGATCGTCCGATATATCCTCGAGCTCGATTCGCGAGGATTTGCGCCCCGGCTGTGTGAGGTGGCAGATATGGCTGATAAACTACTGGGTGTATGCGGTGGCAAGCTAGTAGGCAAGCATTGGGCTGAGCGCTTTGCAACGCGTTCAGATGAGCTCAAGATAGCTTTCAATTAAGCAAAGGATAGGCAGAGGATACTGCAGGAAGATCCAGAGGTGATTAGCACGTGGTTCAAGCTGGTGGAGCACACCAAAGCCAAGTACAGCGTCCATGACAATGACGTGCACAACTTTGACGAGACTGGCTTTCAGATGGGCAATATTGGCTCAATGAAGGCCGTCACAGGTGCAGAGAGACGCGCTCGGCCAGAGCTTGTTCAGCCAGGCAATCGCAAGTGGGTTACAGTTATCTAGAGCATCTGCGCTGCTGGGTATGCAACCCCGCCTTTCATTATCTACAAAGGGCGTGTCCATATCTCTGCCTGGTATGAGGAGGCAAATGTACCGCACAATTGGAAGCTCTCAGTCTCTGAGAACGGCTGGACAAACAACGCGCTTGGTCTTGAGTGGTTGAAGCACTTTGACGCGCATACAAAAGGCGCGCCAGGTAGGGGGTACAGGCTGCTCATTTTAGACAGCCATGAGAGCCATCTCAACCAGGATTTCAAGGACTACTGCCTAGAGAACAAGATCCTCACTCTCTGTATGCCACCACACTCATTGCATATACTCCAGCCGCTTGACGTAGTCTGCTTCTTGCCGTTGAAGCGCAAGTACTCTCAGCGTGTCAGAGACTTGGCACGCTGACGCGTCTTCCATATCAACAAGGAGGGCTTCCTACCAGCCTTCTGAGACGTGTTTCTTGACGTGTTTACAGAGCAGAACTGTCGAAAGGCCTTTGAGGCATCAAGGCTAGTCCTTAACAATGCGCAGGTGGTGTTAGATCGCCTTAAAGTGCGGCTGCGCACCCCACCAGCACCCCCACTACAGGAGATGCCATGGCAATTGAAGACACCAAGCAATACATACAAGTTTGGATCTCAGTCAAAGCTTATAAGCAATTCCTCCACTCGATCGCTAGTTACAGCGCAGCCTGGCTTCTCTCAGCTTATTAAAGGTGGTGAACTGATGCTGCACCAAAACGCGCTTCAAGCTGCTTGTATTACTGAGCTTGAAGAGCAATGGCAGCAATAACTAAGAGAAAATCGCGTAAACACACATGGATCTAGCCAGGTGGTATAATAGAGTATGGCAAGGCAGCATCTCAGGGAGCTGCTGAGGCGTCTATAGCAGCTCAGCCAGCGAAGAAGGCTCGTAGTAGTGGTGACCAAGAAAGAGTCCAACCAGCTCTACGGCGTTGTAGGAACTGCGGAGAGACTAGGCACAACGCTCGCATGTGCAAAAAGGATACAGAGATATATTCTAAATCTAATGTAAGCACAACATATATAGGCTCCTTGTTTGATAGCAATGAAATTGAAGATCTGTAGCATAGGTTGGTCGTGCCAAGGAAAACTGACCAGCTCGATGATGGAATACATTAGCTATTGTGCAACTTTAAGATCAAGTGTTATACAAGACTATAGCTAACACGAAAGCTTGTATGCCATAGAGATTAAGCATCACGCCGCCCTGCAGACATAACCCACTAGAGACGTCACTCCAACAGCAGCGCCAAGAACGGAGAGTGGGTCCCCTATCATACAAGAACTGGTCCCGCTCTGAGAGACGTATAAGTCTTTGAGCTCTACGAAGCTGTTCGAGGGTACAAGTCACATATGTACCTCTTTAGGACTAGCGTCTATTCAGCTCGTTCCTTCTATATGGCCCGTTCCGATAGCTCACAATGACAAACAAGTTCGCATCTAACTTATGCCTTCTATCAGATGTTATTCTTGTGCAAGTTCTAGGTAGACGCAAGGGAATTTGTTCTGGAGGCCGCACCGTGTCAGCGACATGATCTCGCTGCACGCAGAGATGCTACCGCCTGTTGCAGCCGCAGCTTACCCCGCCAGCTGAAGCTGCATGCACAGCGCCATGCCCTGCCGCCACCACACCCGTCACTATAAGTACTACCGCCGCCGAAACCTCGTGCAAAACGACGGTTCTTGTCTATATCTCCCTACCTCCCTGGTTATGCTCCTTCCTACGACTCTCGCCGCCATCCTTATCGAACATAATAGATCCGAATCTGTCGCCCACCGTCCGACGCCTTCCTACGAGTGGTACGAGCTATGTTCTTGTCTAAGAAGAGAAATACAGGGGAAAAAGAGTACAAGCTAGGACAAGAATACTATGCTCAGCAGAGGTACAGCGAGGCAGAGCAGGTGTTGCGACAGTCAGTTCAGCAGCGGGAGAAGGTGCTAGGCGCCGAAGACGTCAACACGCTTTAGAGCAAATACCGGCTAGCACTTACGCTTCACGAGCAGCAGAAGTACGCAGAGGCAGAGCAGGTGTTGCGACAGTTAGTGCAGTAGCAGGAGAGGATGCTACGTGTGTACCATGTTGGATGCAAAAAGGCCGACCTTCTCGCTCCTTGGCTTGAAGGTTGATATAGTCGATATTCTGACACACCCCCTCAGTTCTGACAGCGTATAGAACTGGAAACGGGGTTAAAGTGTAGAAGTGTTGGTGTGGTTGTGCGATTGCTCTTGGCATTTGGCGTTGGCATCTTTTTAGCTCTGGCGAATGATAGCTCTGGAGAATGATAGCTCTGGCAAATGATAGCTCTGGCTCCTGGCCTAGCACATGCTCGTGGCGTCTCGCTAACGGTCACCCACCCAAGTAATGATTTGACTTGTTGGTGCTGGTGCGCTGACAGCAATTCCGGGCTCATAACTGTCAGATGTGAGAGGACAGAGCAGACATGAAGGAAGCAGAAGGTTGTTGTATTGAGAGAGCTACAGAGAGCGATTATATGCACAACCACGATGAGTAAGCAAGTGACAAAGAGTCACGTGAGAGATGCAGTTCACATGTACCTTGTGAACTGAGGTGCCAGGCTGACACAATAGTTGATTCGCTGGCAAGGTCGCCTCGCTGTAGGGCTGACACAGTGGCCAGCCCATGCGACAGTGTGCATGCAAGTAAGTCTCCGGCCTATTCCGGAGCAATTGAAGACGGAAGGTATTCCGCTGAGAGGCTTTGTCAACTCTCGCGACACGGAGCTCTCACTCGAAGAATAAAGCGTCAGATTGTATGGCGACAACTTTAAGAAGATGAAGCAGGTAAAGACCAAGTTCGACCCGCAAGACGTGTTCACTACACATCTACAAAGCATTCCCCAATCTTAGGCGGTCTGCAGCGACTATTCGGGCACTTCCACTACGGCAATGTGGACCAGCGAAGCGTACTTAGGCAGATTATCAATAAGTTCATGCTTCTGCCTTCAGCAACTTCACTGCTCTCTGCAAGTCATCCACTATCTCATGATCCCATATCCAGTCCATCCTTTTCTTCGCATGGCTCTCCAATATCTCCAGATCATCGCCTACGTTATCTCCCTCAAACTCCCACAACATCCCCGCCTCTCTACCCACTATCTCATGATCCCATATCCAGTCCATCCTTTTCTTCGCATGGCTCTCCAATATCTCCAGATCATCGCCTACGTTATCTCCCTCAAACCCCCACAACACCCCCGCCTCTCTACTAGTCTTCACTAACTTCTGGCTCCGAGGTCTTCGCAGCTCATCATATGCGGAAAACGCTCGCTCGAAATCTTTTCTGCTTTGACACGCCGAAAGCAACTGGCTGAGAATGTACACGTCTTCGATACACATTCCCGCCCCAGCACCCTGGTGTGGCGTCGAAGCATGCGCGGCGTCGCCAATGAGACAGACCAAGGGTTTACTGCTGTAGTAAGTTGCCGCGGGTGGATGATTGAAGAGCGCCCATATGTCAGGCTTCTGCAAATTTCGCATGATGTCGACCACGACGCAACTCCAGCCTTCATAGTCCTCGAGCATGTCTTCGCGAGAAGTTTGGACGACCCATTGTTTCTCGTTCCAGGTGGGTCTTGAAGAGAAAGCGACGACTGAAAGTGCATCAGCGGCCGGCTCAGCAATAAGGTAGCTCCAAAGTACCATTGAGTATGGTCCCGTTCGCGATGGGGAACGTGAGCACATGCTTGTGATACCCCATGAACATCTGGCTCTCTTTCGGATTGATATTACCGAAGATCTCGACTGCCTTCGCCATCGGTATCAACCCACGATATGCATACTTCCCCGAGAATACGGCCGATGTAGCGTCCGCATCACCTAGAACGACCCTACGAGTACGAGACTTGATGCCATCGCAACCAAGCACCGCGCTATGCTGCACCTTCGAACCGTCCTCGAAATGTAAAATGGCGTCGCCTGTTGAGCCATGTCAGAAGGAAGTTATGGCTGAAAGTATGCTCGAGATTGCAAGAACAGACCTGAACCATCCTCAGCCTCCGTGACATCAACCAACGTTTTCCGAAACTTAGCCACACCGTCTGGCACCAACTTCACCAATTCATCCAAGAAATGCGCTCGATGCACGCCGCCTCGTGGACCTCTTCTTGCTGGCATCACAAACAACTCTTCATCCAGTCTTACTGCTCTTTCCTCATTCTTCAGCACTATATTCCCCTCAACACCGTCGACCACTTTCCGACGATCACCAACGCGAACGGTAAACCATCGCGGCGGGTCAGTAACAGTATTACCCTTCGTACATTTCTCAAAAGCAGCTTTGATGCGCGGATCAATGAGCTCCATGGTGCGTACCATGACGGGCTCAAATCCGACGCCGGCGCCGATCTCACCAAATGCGGTGGCCGATTCGTAGAGGGTGATTGATATGTGCGGACAGTGTTTGAGCAGGGCGATGGTGAGGGTCACGCCGGCTATACCGCCGCCAACAATGGCTATTGAAAGAGGCTTTTGGGAGACGGTCATGATGAAGGAAGGTTGATGAGCGCAATCGATGTGATCCAAGTGGCATCAACAGGTGTAACCGCGAATCTTGAAGATGCGATAGATGCGAAGTCATTAAGCTTAGCTGTGCATACGCCCTCCTCAGGAAGTCTACATGTGGCGGCGCACACCTCGCAAGCAAAATCCAATGCTAGGACCTTTAGCCTTGTAACCTTGCTGCATCCAGACGGCGTGGCAGATAATTGACAGGTGCATGCGCATGCAGCTTCGAGGGTTCATCCTTGTCGATGTACAGAAGCGGGGCAGCACTTTAGCCTGGCGTGCCGTGGTGTGATTGCGGGAAATAACCAACCCGACGCGCAACTTGGCAGAACTTGTGTTTGTACCGACCTTGACAAGCTGAAGATCTGAGGCTTACGGTCACATCGAACGGCACTTCAAGGGATCGCGCGTGTTGACCGTCAGTCTTTTACAGCAGTCAATCTATAGATCTGCAGCAAGGCAGCTTATGCGATTTACACGGCGTCTATTTCGCAACCACTTCCTGAGTAGATTTTGATATGGATTCCTCCACTCCGCTCAATTCCTCACAACCTTGAAGTCCGTCGTCACTGTAATACCTTGGAGAACTAAGTCCTCACTTCCACTTGCACTGCCGCTCCTCTTCTTAGCTGTAGTGACGTACGCCTCTGACTTTGCACCTCCAACCATCCTTTCCTGGCTCTCACTGGGACTGATATCAGCATAGGTATCGGGTTTGCCATTCCTATTAGTCTTCATCTGCTCAAGCGCGTACGCCTTCGAGTCCTGATCTGTAGCTTCATTGCGCAGTCGCGACCCTCCCAGACCATGGGAAGCTAGACCACCGCTGCCGTATTGTTGATACTGCCCGGAAGTACCTTTGTGACTGCGCCATTTGCTTGGCCAAAGCGCGCCGATACTTTTCCTTAGGCAGATCAGACATGCGCAGATCACGCCGGTCGCGGCTTCGACGAAGCTCCACAGGTTCGTGGGCGCGGATTCGTACGTGGGCTCTTTTGTTGCGAGGGTCAAAGGTAGAGTTGCCATGCGAAGCGCAGTCGTCAGGCAGATGAAGAAGCCCATGGAGAACAGTATACAAAGACTGATGCGCGAGCCGGTCGACATGTTCAGTTTGAAGATGACAGGCATGGGAAGGAGGAAAATCGTGAAATCGGTGAGCAGATTGGTGACAGCGTTCGACCAGCTGTGAGCAGAGTCAGCGGTTATTACGTAGCAATCTTGAAATGCGGACTGACCGATGCCATCGAAAGTTGATACAGGTCCCAGGAATTGTGCGGTTGTACACTCGCGGTACTGGAGTGCACTGAAATATGCACACCATGAGGTATGAAATGGTCCAAATAGCTGAAATGGCTCCTAGCACCAGGCATGCTTGTCGAAAACGACGGACAGGGAAGATGCGATAATAGAGAGCCACGAAGGCCATCTTGTTGAAGCCGTTTGTGAGCGTGTACCAAGACTGCGTGAGCCAGAAGAACTGCACGTATAACGTCAGTGGGGTCTGACGAGACTCGTTGTGCACAGTGATGCAGGATTCGCGGAGCGAAAAGGTTACTCCAAGCAGAATTTATTTCGACCGACAGAATCGTGGAGGCCAAGAATGTTTTACGCACCTTCATCGCCTTGGTGACATTACCGCCCGTCGCTTTGATATCGACCACACGCATCCCAAAGCCATATGTCGTCGCAGTGTAGATGGAAGCTGCAAGGAGAATGAGGAAGATCTGCTCTTGATCAAAACAGGTCCAAGTCAGTGAAGGCGCAAGACTCACGTTGGCAAATATGACCAAGTAGTCCTCCAAACCTAGCCAGCCCCGGTTCCGGATTGTGGAAAGTATACGAAGGAGCAAGAGAACAGTCGCTATTGTTGTGAGAAATACGGGGACCCACCGCAGGTCTCTTTGCTCTTCTTCATATGCACGAAAGATCATGGCGGACGATCGATGAAGCGATCTTGAGGTGCAAGAGGTAACACAGGGCTGAACGAAGCGCAAGACCGATGAGAGCCATGGCACTGAAATTATGAGGTACGCCCGTGGAAATGTAGTCTTCACGGAAGATGAAGTGGTCCGACATGCACCCCGACGGTACTCGTCGACAGAACAACGTGTTTCCTCGATACTAGACAATGATTGGTACATCGTCTCTGCAAGTCCTTCACTGTCGCACCTCGATGCAGGCGTCGACGTATCTCTGCTATGACCGCACGTTGCCGTCTACGCCGCATGGTTACGTCTCCTCAAACCTGATCTTTACGAGCATCTGATGAGTACCTAGCAATCGGATGCCTTGAGATTTCGCAATCTCGCGAGGCCGCCGTCCAACATCCAGGGGCATCGGCGGTATTCAGCCTCTCAGGTACGAGAAGGCAGGGCGCAGATGCAGTTGGCGTATCATCGAGATTCTGTGGCGTGATTTAGAATGACGAGGTACTTGATGATACAAAGGATTGTTGGATTCTGGCCACTTCGGTGGCGGACCGAATGCTGGACCCTATCGTGGTTGCAACTTGTCGGGGTATCTTCAGATGCGACCTGAGCCGTCCAAAATTCAGCAAGTGGCTCCGCACGCATATCTGACACCAATTTGCAGCGCTCCTTCCTCTTTGGGTCCAATCTTGTGGTGTTTGCAAACTTCGCAGACATGCATGCACACGTCTGATATCTGGTTATTCCATGTTCAAGAATCGTATTCAACGAGGACGCCCTGCTACAGCCCGCTGTTCCGGAGTCAAATTAGCATAGTTGCTCTTGGCGGATGGCGGGCGGGGAAGGCTTACCGTGCCGCAGGATCTCGTAAGGAGTTCCGGAGATCTGGTTGACACCAGTGAGCTAGACCCCGATCAGGCTCGTGCACTAATCTCGAGACTCAACGAGAGCTCGGCTCCGTAACCGCAATGTCCAGTCACACCGATTACAGTGGAAGGAAGGCTTCCCGGCTAGGTATGCAAGCCGGTTATCCAGCCACGTCGGTGGACGCGTTCGGGTATGATCCCAGGCAAACCAATAGATTCCTCGAAATGGTGCTGCGGTGAACACTGGCAGGAGGGGGGTTTTCCTCCGTCGCGCAAAGGTTGCAGCTCCAGACAAGCGAGATGCAGAAGTGGAAGCTGTTGCACCCTACACACATATTCGGGCCGCCTTGTGCACCCCGCAGTCAGCGTTCATCCGAAGGTCTCTTCTAGCCATTCGGCACTTGACTCGCCCATCTCAGATTGAGGAAATGCGCCATCTCATATTATGATATTCTGTCGTGTATATTGGTTCCACTGGAGCGCTTCCGTCGTTCTGTATTTAACATCGCTTCAGCCTTGTTGGTCGATACTTGTTCTTAGACCATCGCTGTCATTCCGATCGTCCGTGTCGACGCAGTAGAAAGCTTCTTCTCGTGGCGATCATCTCTGAATTACTTCACAATGGCAGACTCGACTGTTCTCGAAAAAGGCATTGTCGTCAAAAGTACTCCTGAATCCAGAGACTCGTCCACGACCGAGCCAACATTCGACCGCGCCGCCGAGAAACAGCTCTTGCGCAAGCTCGACATCAGGATCTTACCAGTCCTCTGGCTCCTATATCTTGTCAACTTCATTGACCGGTAGGTCCGCGCCCTTCTTATGGTATGATGCACCAATTGACCAAGTTCGCAGCGCCAACATTGGGAATGCGAAAATCCAAGGCATGGAGAAGGAGTTAAAACTTACCGGGCAGCGCTTCAACATATGCGTGTGGGTTTTTAACCTCGGATACCTCGTCGCCGGCATCCCTCTCCAAATTGCATTCAAGAAGTATGGACCAAAGAGTCTCTGCGTCATGATGTTCTGCTGGGGTATTACGGTCATTGGATGCGGCACAGTGAAGCGGTGGGAGCAACTTGTCTTCTGCCGCCTTCTCGAAGGCATGGCAGAAGCTGCCTACATCTCGGGCGCGGCCTACCTGATTGGGGCATACTATACCAAGAAAGAATACTTGACGCGATTTGTGTTCTTCTGTACAGCGGGCATTATTGCCGGAGCCATCAATGGCTTCGTCTCGTCTCTGATCGCGAAAATGGATGGTACGGCTGGATATGGCGCTTGGAGATGGTGAGTTGTGGACCAGTATGAGCGAGCAAAGTAGCAGATGATTGACGCCTCGCAGGATATTCATCATCGAAGGTTGCATCACCATCCTCGTGAGCATGGCGTGCTGGCCAGCCGTCCCTCCTTTTCCAGAGGATTGCAAGTTCCTGTCGCCCGAGAACAAGGCTCTTCTTCTTGCCAGAGTCAAGGCTGATGGAGGCCACGTCGCCGACGATGATATCAGCTTCAAGAAGGCGCTCCACTTCTTGAAAGACTGGAAGATCTGGACAGGGTAAGCAACGCCTTTTCTATGACAAGAAGCCCGCTGATGATATCTTGCAGCGTAGCAATGAACCTGGGTGTGACGGAAAATGCCAACTCGCTTGCCAATTTCCAGCCAACCATCCTCAAGGGCCTCGGGTACACCGCCACGCAAGCTCAAGTGCACACCATCCCAGTGTACCTTGTCGGAGCCGTCTTCTCCGTTGTGTTCGCGTACATGAGTGAGTATCTGCAGCGTCGCTACTACTTCTACATCTTGGGCTGGGCGGTGTTGGCCTCGGGTCTCAGCGTTGAGATCGTGTATCCAGCCAGCCCGAAAGTGCGATACATGGGCATGTTCTTCATTGCATGCGGCTGCTACCTTGCAATGCCCATCTCTATTATTTGGGTGTCCATGAACTGCGCAAGCGGGTATAAACGAGCCGTCGCCATTGCAGCCATCATCAACTTCGGCACAGCTGGTGCATTCGTCAGCTCCAATGTCTTCTTGTTCGAGGAGACTCCAAGATTCCACACGGGCTTCAGCACTGGTCTAGGTCTGGCTTGTATAGGAGCCACCGCTGCCACCATTACGTGGTTTGGATGTAGGCGCGAGAACAAGAGGCGGGACGCGCGGAGACTGGAGATGCCGGAAGTGCTGGACGACAGCGTCAAGACGCTAGGAGATGAGCACCCCGACTTCCGCTTCGCGTTGTAGGTAAGCTTGGGGTCATGGTAGCATCAAAGACGTACGTAATCCATCTTTTACTTGTGGTGAAACCTGGGGTGCATCAACTCGGAACACAATGCAAAACATCTTTTGTCAACGATGAATTGGAGACGCGGGCATACGAAGAAGTTTGGAGACCGTGGGATGACCTTGACTCCAGATCCCCGGGTCGCACATATGCTAGGTCGTTGCTAGAAAATGAGTCTATTTGGAGGACCATTGACAAGGCACATAACGTCTTCGAGAGCCAACACAACATCAAGATCTCCTTGCTCATGCCAGTGTCCATGTCTATGTGTACCCTCGCGGTCTACGATGCAACTTGGCGATGAGAGGATGACGTTTACTTTCGTTTTCAGATCGCGAAAATGGCATGAGGAGAAGTTGAGTGAATGACGGTGACGACAGGGCAGCACTCGAAGATCCGAGTATGATGATGAGACGCGTTCAGGTTACGGATTCACTGCGATGCTCGATCCGCGCGAAGCAGTAAGTCAAGTGTGAAACCGCGCAGGGCAGTAAATTTGAGTATCATGTGCTGTGTATTGTTCTGTGCTCTGTTCGTGATGACCTCTTGCCAGGCCATCAGCAGCGTCTGTTTACATAACGTATTTATACTCCAGTTCAGGTAAGAGGTGTTTGATAAGATGAGGAAGCAGCATCAGACCACCAGCACGTAGCACACGTGATGCGCTCCTCTCACAAACCGTCACACTATTCGACCGAGATCGTGGGAAGTATGCAAACGATGCGCTCTCCGTCCTGCGGTGAGCTATCTACACGGGAGCACTGGACGAGACCAGTATGTATACACTTTTTGCATTATTGGCTCCTACGCAGAGAATATCTCACGAGGTAAATGGCTATCCATGCGACTCTTGTTGGACTCAATTCCGCGGGCATGTGAAGAGAGAAGGACAACATATCAACTCCAATCAACCAGCCTACAGACTCCATGCTTGGCTCATGCTCACAAGGTCCCACCTCTAGTCATCAGTCTTGCTTGTGTGCTCGACATGCGAGGCCACTGTCTTTTCCGTTCCAGCGCCGTCTTCTCCGCTACCCGCATCTGCGCCTGCGCCATCGAACAGCAGAGCGATCTCTTCCAAGGTCGGACCTTTCGTTTCCACAAAGCAGAACCAGATAATCAAGCATTCACAGACCAATATCGCGATATACACGAAGTAGAATTTCCATTGGAGCTCCTTCAGCCCAATTGGGTTGACGTAGTTCTTCGCAACGGATGTAATGGAGGTGGCAGCGAATTGCATGGCGACGCCCTTGGCCGGAATGTTGTATGAACAAATCTCAGCATAGTATGCCACTGTTAATCCCGGCCAGGCGAAACCGGCGGCTCCTTAGAAGAGAAAGATCATGGCGATGACGGCACTACCTGCAGTACTGTTCTTGGTTTGCGCGTATACCGCCGGCTACCTAGGAGTAAGGC
>ML978378.1:0-23793 GCA_010015745.1 Setomelanomma holmii
CCAGGCTGACAACATTCAAGCAACCAGTTTACAATAGACCAAGAGAGTCAGACAGAGGCATTTCCATCGATTGCAACAGTTCGCAGTGAACTTCGGCTCACTACGATATGATGGTTCGAATGCTCTCCAGTCCTGCTCTACAGCTAATTCAGCATCCATCGAAACCGTGGCAGACCTGGATCAACGCCGCAAAGACTTCGTGAATGCCTTCAAGACGTTCTTCTCAACCTTTCAGAGAATGAGCACGCATTCTCAACGCGTCTCGAAACTTTCCAACGATCTCGACAACGCGCCAATGACATCCGAAGTAGGCGGACAACTTCTCAGCAGGATGAGCGATTTCAAGGACGCGTCGGAAAAGATAGATCAGCATGCGGGAACGCTGAAGACTGCTACTGAAGACTGGATGCGGGATGCTGAGCATGGTGGGAGTGAACAGCCTGTTGTGAAGGAAGAGGATCAAGAGTAGAAGAAAACATGCGTGGAGGACGGTGGTGGTTAGTGGAGCTGAAACATACGACTCCATTCCGGCGGACATTTATGCAGCTCGAAATCACGCGAACGATCAAACATGACGGGCAAAAAGACACAATCGAACTTAGATGAAGTCATATGCTTTCGAGCGAGCGTGTGAATAGCAAGTCCTCCTAAGAATCTCCTATCCTTTATGAAAGACAGTCACGGCAACATCCACCTGCCACCTTATATGCCTCCCGTACCAAGCTTTTAGATGCCGTTACCCCACCTCGGCGCATGAGCACAATCCCCATCAAGCACCCCGAAATGATTCCAGCACAAGGCAGCGTCACGAACCAACCCATATAAATCCACGCAACCATACGCCAATTAATCGTCCTCCACGTTCCGTTGTACAGGCCAACACCAACAGTCGCACCAGCAATACACTACTTCTTGTATATAAACGGACACCTCAGTCCGACACAGAACGACACAACTCATATCATATTATTAACCTACCTTTTTAAGCTTACATGAAGCGCAATAGAAAATCTTGTGTGAGGTTTGATGGAGAGAGCAACCGGAGGAGGCAAAAGAATGGAGGTGAATGCTGATGTGCTTTCGATTATGCTGGACTGCTGACTTTGCTTGCTCAAGCACTCACTCGCCGACCATTCTCGCCTGGCATGACATTATCGTACCATCCCACCGCAATACCTGACATTTGTCTAGCTTTGCACTACCCATAGTTCAGTCCCTGTCAGGCACGGTGATATACCGTAGCCCTCTAGTGTTCTGCCCCAGGTTCTCATCCCCTCTTCCCTCTCGCGCTAGTACGTTCTGGGCTTGGCGCCCAGCTTGCGCCTTCGTACATAGCTCAATACAACACGATTCACACATGTTCCATTCCTGGTCCTATTGACAGTCCCTCCTCCACACTATTCTTCCAATCATATGCCCTCAACCTCAGGTCTGTCACACAATCACGCAATTTGTCCAAGGCAAGTTTCAGCTCGTCTATCTCCTTGATCAGCGCATTGTCGTCAGCTTTAGTGAGTACTTCGCTCTGCAAATTGTATTGCCTGTCGCAAGGAATCTTTGCGGCGAGCCAGCGTTGATTGATGAGAGTGAGCCACTGGGCTCTGGTGGCGTCGAGATCGGTCTTGAAAGCCTGGCGGTGCTGCGTTCCAGCACTCATGGTTGGGCGGGAGTTCGAACTCATGATGAAGGTCGAAGTTTGACGACTGGTGTTGAATGAATCGAGGACTTGGATCCTCTATTTATCTCTACTTGCTTGATTACCTGCTTGCTCTTCTATTGATTACATCTTTCTGCTCTATCTTTGCTCGTCTAAACAGTGAACACGAAAACGCTTGTTTTGAGTTTAGATGGACTGTTTCTTCGTCATGATCGCCTTCTAAGTCGAGTCGAACACTATCGTCACAAGGTGGCCTCTCTACGCAACGGGACTGTCGGTAATCCTCCTTCTACCCAGATCTCCAATCCCCCGCTCTCATCTCTAACATAACCGCATAATCCCTCAATTTACCCAACACAGCTTTCAGCTCATCAATCTCCTTTTCCAGCACATCGCTGTCCTTCTTGGTGAGTACATCTCTCTGCACAGCGTACTGCTTATCGCAAGCCATCACGGTGACCGGCCAGCGCATGTTGAGCGTGTGCAAGTGTGCTCTTGTGTCGTCGAGAGCGATTTGGAAGGCCTGGCGGCGTTGGGCGGCGGCGCTGATGGGATGGGGTGGATTCAGGGTGGGGAAAGGGAGGGTGTAAGCAGGACTGGATGAAGATGATGGAGTTCGTCGTTTTGCAGGTGATGAGTTTCCTTTGAGGCAGAGGACGATTGGTGGGTTCGTCAGCGCTCTGTTCCTCCTGGTTGCGAGATCTTGTGATGTCCAAAACAGCAGCAATCGCTTTGTGCTACTTATGTAAGCACGTGTAGCTTGCTTTAGTCAGGATAGTAGTCATCGTTGCTTGACATACTGTTACCAGCATGATACAGGTACCTCGGACGACAAGTGAACATTGAAGGTCCTGTAGACGGTCCTTGTATTGTCGGAATGCTCCAAATAGAAAGCGAGGTTCCTCTTGAAATCAGCACGTTTGAGAAATTAAAACCAATATCATGCTATGCTATGCTATGCTATACTTCTATAATGCTACACGCAACGCTACTAATCATTTTCGGCCTGTGCCATAGTAAGCAGATTTAAAGAAGTGGCATAGAACATATTATACAGTTGTACAGGTAACTGGGCCCTTTCTAGTGCAGATAGCAGAATGCCAGCGTTTGCGGAGGAGGACTCGAGAGATTGACCGTTTTTATATTCAATGAGATGATGGGCAGCCTCATCCTCTACGAGTGTCGCGGGGCGTCGTCACTGGTTGATCTATGGTCACAAAAGCATGCTAGTCATCTTGAGCATGATCCTCTCTGTCCCCTTCTGTGGCTGCAAGTCCTCTTCCCTGGCTACTATGCTTTGACCGAGTGAGCGCTGGTGCTGGTCGCGGAATATAGAGTACTCTACTAGTTGAGACGTTGCATGGTCGAATCGGAACTGGCAAAGGGCTAAGGCTATGTGACTTTAGAGACTTGCGCTGGAGACACGGGAGCGAGATTTGCTTTGGCCTACAGTCCGTAGGTGGTTTGTGGGCGTTCTGGGGCAGTGTGATCCCTGAGCAGCGAGGTGACATGCTCTTGCGGTTAGCTTTGCGATTTTTCCATTAGCACCTTCTATTCTGTTTGGCCCACCTTTTCTATCTCCAGAGTACGTCGCTCCCAACGTTGATCTTTCCCTATATTTAGGGCAAGTCGCTTACGCGTTTGATGTCTCCTCGCCATGCTCTTGACATCAACAGATCTTAGGTACTCGGCACGGGCGCGACTATGTTTGATCTCTTCATTTGAAACGCCGTGGGGGAACTTGTAAGCCCTGAAGTACCGAAAGGCAGTCAAACCGTAGGTATTGCGCGACAGAGTCAATAGACTCTCGGAGACCGTGTATATTGCTTCGGACTTAATGCCAATTACGAGATGCGCGTAATCGTGTGAATATATCCTTTTGATAACGCAGCTCCCTCGATGTTTTGGCAGCTCGTCACTACAATGGAAATAGCCAAGGAAAGAAGCTCAGGAAATCCAAGCTAATACAATCTGTCGCAAGTCTCAAAATATGCAGCATCCAGACGTGCTCCATTCGAATCTCGCTTGTCGAACTCGGTGCTGATCTCGATGGTAGAAAACTTCGAGCTTCAGTAGACGCGCTTCTTCGACGGCTCTACTGTTCTGTGCGCGAGTCTTCGCGAAGAGCGGATTATGTGTAGAGTGAGCCAAGGCGACATGAAGATGGCGTAGACCCATGAGATTGCGATTCATTGTTAGTCTCAATAACTCCAGCTCCGAGCTTGCGGGGCCCAGTTTCCTAGAAATACTCGGAGGAGCAGTTCTTACGGCGAAAAGCAGAGCAGCCATGTCGCACAAGAATCGTACGAACGGCATCAACCGGCCGTGAACCATGCGGTCGGCATGGTAGTGAGCAAGCAGGAAGTCTCGTGCTTCGGGTGAATATTAGCTATGCAGGCGCTTTGCGAACTTTGTAGAACAGTGCCACGCATGCGCATCATCTTTCACGATTCTTTCTCGCTGTAAACTTTCCAGCTTGTCGAAAGTCTACAGTATACCGTATATATTGTGTCGTTGAGCGCTGAAAACAGGACCTCGATGTCGGATCTTGTTATTAGGAGAGGTTGCTATGTGAAGTAAAGTTGTGAACGCATTCGATATGTCTTGGGTTTTAGCGCGTCTTGGCACTCCCGAAACTCCGATGAACTTTTGGATGGACGCAGCACCACTTTCGACTCCATATCTTCAATGGCACACCCACGCTCACTCTTAGCTCCGCTGAGCAGACTTACAGCTTGCTTGTCCGCCGCGTCACGATCAGAAGCGCCACGGCTGGCCTCCATATCCTACCAATCAATACGATGCGCAGCCACAAAAGCCGTGAAACGGAAGAAGAAGACAAGGAACACATTCCTACAATATGACCTGAAGAAGGCGGAGCAGTTCTCGTTGATTGATGCGATGCAGTATGTTGTACTTCCCCATAGACTAAAAGCTCGGTACTGATGTGAATGCAGGTACATGCGCGCCTTCGAAGTAGGCCGCAACCCATCCTCCTCCAAATACGAGATGCACGTCCGCCTCCGCTCACTCAAGAACGGACCCGTTGTTCGGAACAGGTTACGACTACCCCATCCAGTCAAGACTGACATTCGAATATGCGTCATTGCTGCGCCAGACTCAAAAGCAGCAGCTGAAGCACGATCTGCCGGCGCGGTACTCGTGGGCGAGGACGACATCTTCGCACAGATCAAGGAAGGCATCATCGAGTTCGACAGGTGCATATGTCATATCGACAGTTTGCAGAAACTCAACAAGGCTGGATTGGGACGCCAATTGGGTCCAAAGGGACTGATGCCGAGCACGAAGACAGGCACAGTGGTTACGCAGGTGGGCGCGACCGTGAGGAATATGGTGGGTGGAAGCGAGTACAGGGAACGACAAGCTGTAATCAGGATGGCAGTGGGACAACTGGGTTATACGCCGGATGAGCTGCAGGCCAATATCAAGGCATTTATGGATGCGCTCAAGAAGGACATCGCGCAGATGAGCGATCGAATAAGTAAGGAGATACATGAAGTGGTAAGTCAAACATGTCCCGGACGTCGAAGCCAAGGCAGGGCACTAACAGCGCACCAGGTTCTCAGCTCAACGAATTCTCCAGGCTTCACACTGAGCGGCGAGTTCAGAGGTGCGAACTCGTTACCTGCAAGGGAGCTTACTGGTCCCTTGTAGCCTGTGGTTGTGGCTTCCAGATGTACGAATCATGTACCATATTAACGCCATCGCAATGCTGGTATCATACCCATTCATGACGCTTTTAATGACTTCAACACCTTGACTGCTTCCGCCGATTCATCCATGTCTGCATACACCTTCATGACCTTCATGACGCGGTCTGATCCCGCAACACCAGCACTCTTTGATTGTTGTAATGCCGTGCTTAGATCCAGGAGCAACGTGCTCCGAACCTTGGTCATCCTCGCGGCTTGCGCCGCGACGAATGGATGCTCGCCGACAATCTTCTCCAGTTCCTGGATAAGCCTGTATTGTTCGACGTGCCTCCTCAACTTTGCGATTGAAACGCCATAGCTCGCATCGTCCTCCTCATCCTCGTCATCGTCCTCTTCACTGTCGGAAACATCCCCCTCGCCCGTGCCGTTCGCTTCCTTGGCCGCAGGATGAATGTCCAGATCCTCCTCCAACTCCCTCAGTATCGCATCATAATCCACCAGCCTCCGACCGACCTCAGTTTTCCCCCTCACAGCCCTTTTCTCCTGCAGCAACACGCCCACTTCCTCTTCCCTTTCCGCAACAACCTGCTTCAGCCCCTCCACCTCCTTCCTAAACCCAAGTAATCCCACCCTCACTTCCTCGACCTTTTCCTCGCCGCCTTGCAGACTGTTGCCAAGATTCAGAAAATCTTGGTAGTTCGAGTTGACGAGGTCGAGTAGCTCTTTGCTAAGAAGCTGGCTGCGAGAACGCAATTCTGAGCGCAGGTCTTCGAGGGTTTGATGGCGATTTGATAGAGTGGAGAGGTATGTTGAGGGCAAAAAGTTGGGCGCTAGGAAGTCGTTGCGTTGGAGAGGCGCCGGGTAGGGCAGGTCGTCGGGGTCTGATTCTGAAGCTGAGGAGTGGTCGTCCCCGAACTGTCATGGCGTTAGCTACCTACAGCAGCCAAATGCACACATCTAGCCCAATCATGTTTGACGAAAAGTATAGATAGTGACCAAAAACACAAGACGTACATAGAATCGACTCATGGCGGTGTGCGTCTCTCCATAGACACGCAGCAAGCGAATGTCGACGCGCCAGGTGTTCGCGCGAAGTCCGAATAACCTTATCGATAAGCCCGCAGCTCGAAGAACGGCAGTGACGTTGCGGTCAGCCCTCGTCGGAAAAGGAACCGAAGTTTCGGAACAAGCTCGACCTCTCAGTGTCATGGTTACAAATCGCGTGCGAGCTTAGGCTATGGGCTACCCCTCTGTGGGGCGGCGGCCTCGATGCGATGATGCTTGTCTTGTTCTCTTCTTTTACTTATCTCCGTCGTGAAGTCTTTCTTAGAGTTTTCTGATTTTTGCTGAGATTGTTCTGTTTATTAAGAAGAGACGAGACAGAGACGACGTCTTACAATGCCACTTCCTCAACCGGACCTTCCTGAGCCTGCGCATCCTACTGTCGATTCGATGCTGAGCCGCAAGTTTGGAAAGGAGATTGCGAATTACTTCTCCGGTAACTTGATTTCTGTCCTCCTGATATCTTGCGGGGTCTGACATACTACCAGGCTCACCATTGAATCGCGTCTCTTTCCTACGGCCGGACCATACCTTCCTATCTCAGGCTCTCAACCATCCCAGCACTACCTTCGTCCTCTTCAACAACCTCGAGCCGCTAGTCAAAGGGCCCTCCGAACTCGCGCAACGCACTTTCGCAGATGTAAAAGCTGTGGTTGGCGAAGATCCGTTCCACCGGAGTGAAGAGGATCAGATCGCGCAGTACAACTCGAGTCTGTACCAACCGCAGATAATATTCCTCGGACTGGACGAAAGGAAAGAGGGGTTCATCTACAAGGAGCACTACAAGGGACAGCCATGGTTCGCAGTCGATGTCACGCCAAAGGAAAGCGTGAAAGAAGCAGCCGAGAAGCTGGTCGCAGGACTGAAAAGCGAGGGTCTAGATTTCAGCAAAGGACGAATGAATCTAAGTCTACCCGCTGACCAAGGTACATCCTCCATCTATCATGCCACAAGTGACACCAACATACTAACCCACCCCCAAAGCCGCGATATACGCCGAAGCCCGCCACCTCCTCGACTGGAACGCACGCAACCCCTACTGCGCCTCATGCGGCTACAAAACGCTCTCCGTCAACGCCGGCTTCAAGCGCACATGTCCGCCCAAAGACATCGCCGAATCCGTCACCAACGCCGGCGACCGCCCGCCCTGCGCAACGCGCACGGGCATATCGAACCTGTGTTTCCCCCGCACAGACCCGACCGTCATCATGGCCGTCGTGTCGGCAGATGGCCAGAAGATCCTGCTCGGCAGACAAAAGCGCTGGCCGAAATACTGGTACTCGACGCTCGCGGGCTTCTTGGAACCAGCAGAGAGCGTCGAGGAAGCCGTGCGGCGCGAAGTCTGGGAAGAGTCCGGTATCCATTTAGGCCGCGTGGTAATCCATTCAACACAGCCGTGGCCGTATCCTGCGAATCTGATGATTGGCGCGATTGGGCAGGCGATTCCAGAGGGCGAGACAATTCACCTAGGTCATGACGCTGAGCTCGAGGATGCGAAGTGGTTTACGGCCGGGGAGGTGAGGGAGGCGTTGAGGGTGGGGACGAGTGGGTTGGGCGAGGATGCAGGGCCGGAGTATAAAGAAGGGGGGTTGAGGTTGCCGCCTAAGACGGCGATTGCGAATCAGCTTATGACGGCGGTGGTGAATGGGTTTGCTAGCGGGACGCCGATGATTTGATTGTCGATGATGGTAATATAGAAGGGCGACGTTAGAGAGCAATAGATGTGTACGTATTTGTGGTTGATGTATGCTTCGAGGTTTATTCGAGTACTATATACTTCTTCAAATGTTGCGGTATCGCACCATACAGATCCTTCTGCTCCAGCCACTTCTTCGAGAACAAGCGGTCCGCATATCTATACGCGCCGTCGCAAAGCAAGGTGACGACTGTGCTTCCCTTACCCATCTTCTCGGCCACTTCTTTCGCGGCAACGACGTTCAGACACGAGCTAGCACCAAGATATAGACCCTCCTCATCCAAGCACCGGTACACCATCTCAATTGTCTTTTCGTCGCTGATGTGCACCGAGCCGTCTAGCAAGTCGATGTCCGGCTTCAGGTTGTCCGTCACGCGGCCTTGCCCGATTCCTTCTGTTATCGAGCCTCCCTGTCTCTCTGCGAGTTTGCCTCCGCTCTGAATGTACGAGTGCAGTACTGAGCCTGGTGGATCTGCCAAGAAGCTTTTCACGCGGCCATTGCTCTTCTCCTTGAGGTATCTCGTTACGCCTGCCAGCGATCCACCAGTGCCCGTTGCGCAGGTGAATGCGTCGATGTTTCCTTCCGTCTGATGCCAGATCTCTGGGCCTGTAGTCTCAATATGTGCTTGTCGGTTCGCTACATTGTCGAACTGGTTGGTCCAAACGGCATTATCCAGTCTCTCTGCGTGCCGCTTAGCTTGGTGATTGTAGTTCTCTGGGTTGTCGAACGCCACTGCCGGCACAGGATATACTTCCGCACCAAGTAACCTTAGGAGGTCGATCTTTCCTTGCGATTGTGTGTTTGGCATGTATATGACGAGCTTGTATCCCTTGGAGCGGCAGACGTGTGCAAGACCAATGCCCGTGTTACCAGCTGTGCCCTCGATGACGGTACCGCCTGGGTGTAAAAGTCCTTGACGTTCTGCATTTTCGACGACGAAGAGGGCGGCGCGGTCCTTCACGGAACCACCAGGGTTTTGAAATTCTGCTTTGCCGAGGACATTGCAGCCGGTCTCTTCAGAGAGCTTCTTGAGACGAATGAGTGGGGTTTTGCCAATCGCTGAGGTGCTGTCAGTGTTGGTCACATTGGTGTGCGTACAATGGGTATACCATCAATGAAGCCCCGCTGCCCAACGCCTTGCGCCTTCGAGATGTTGATCGCGGTTTGTCGCGCAGCTTCAGTTTCTATCTGGCCAATGCTCTCCGCACTTCGCCATGCCGAAGCTGCGAAGCCACGTGCCGCCGTCCTGAACATATTGTACCAAAGAGACAATTGCTGTCCGAGGCGAAGTTTGGCGGCACGAAAGATGATGTCGGCAAAAGTGCGCTCGGGCCCTCGGCGATGTCGCAATTGCACGCGGGCATCCTTGCCCGGCACATGTTGTTTGCTCCGCGGGCGTTTCCCAATGCGGAAGGATGTGGATGTAAACACAGAGGGGTGTTCGCGACCAACATCAAGTGACAACAGCGACACTCGACGAAAGACAAAGGATAGAACACACAATCATGCCTGGGCGAACATCAACGCGCTCGACGCGCACTTTGACAGCTTCTGTAGCACGCAAGTCCAGCACCGGCACACTCAAGTCAACACGCGCTTCGTCCGCGCGACAGTCGTCAAATGCGGTCGAAATACCCGACGAAGGACCGCTGACATCGCTGCGCTCGCGAATTGCACAGGTGTTCAGCGACGCACAGAAGACTACAGCGACACAACGGAAGCTGGTAGTCAACCTGCGAAAGATCCAGGAAGCGTGCTGCTTTGAGCCGCCAGAGACAAACAAGAAGGGCGGCAAGAAAGGCAAGGACGAAGTGCAAGAAGACTTCGACGAGGAGGAGTTCAACAATGAGATAGTGAGATGCGTACTCAGGATCCTCGGCGTGAAGAAGAGCGAGTCTGTGGGCGACAGGGTGATCCGCTTCTTGGGCGTGTTCCTGAAGCATGCTTCTGACAAAGGTACGCACTTTTGGATTCGTATAGATTGAGCAGGCCTGACTCTGCGCAGACCAAGCCATTTTCGCTGCAGATACCGAAGAGGAAGCCACCGCATTTCACGAGACCCCCAGCAGCCGCCTCACCTCGAGCATCCTCACAACTATCCTAGGCTTCTTAAACGCCAAGGACAAGACAATTCGCTTTCGCGCAACGCAGTTGGTAGCACATATTGTCAACAGCCTCACGACCATCGACAACGACATCTTCAATCTCATCAGACTGGGCTTCTTGAAGCGACTACGAGATAAAGAGCCCTCAGTTCGTGTGCAAGCGATTCTTGGGCTTGGTCGACTCGCAGGGAACGATGACGATGAACAAGACGATGAGGACAGCGACGACGATGCTGCTGGCGGCATTCTGGAGAAGCTTCTCGATATCATGATCAACGATCCCAGCGCCGAGGTGCGACGCGCTGTGCTCCTTAATCTGCCCATGTGGCCCTCAACCCTACGGTATATCCTTGAACGAGCGCGCGATATGGATGCAACGACACGAAGGCTTGTGTACGGGAAGATTCTGCCTGCGTTGGGAGACTTCCGTCACATGTCGCTGGTCGAGCGAGAAAAGTTGATTCGCTGGGGTCTACGAGATCGAGACGATCTTGTTCGTAAGGCCGCTGCACGACTATTTCGCGAACGCTGGCTTGAAGACTGCGCTTCGTCACGCGATAATCGCCGTGCGGAGGAGAAGAAGCCCGGCGATGTCGCCCCGCCAAACCTCGAGGCACTGTGTGAGCTGCTCGAGCGTATCGATGTCACGCGTTCCGGCGAGGAAAATGGCATGGCACACGAGGCGATGCGAGAGTTCTGGGACGGAAGACCTGACTACCGTGAGGCCATCACCTTCGACCATGAGTTCTGGAAAAACCTCGATGCGCAGACTGCATTTATTGCACGCACTTTCAACGACTACTGCCAGGGCACTGAGGATGACAGGGTGCAAGGTATGATCGAAGACAAGATGCCTGAGGTCACCATGTTCGCCTTCGTGTTGCAGAAGGAGCTCAATTCACTAATGGAGCTCGTGGACAAGGTCGCGGTCATGGAAGAGGACGATCCAGAAGCCGAAGAGGCGCAAGAAGATGTGGAGGAACAGGACTTTATCGTCCAACAGCTGCTTCATATCGCCATGACGCTCGACTACACTGATGAGATGGGTCGGAGGCAGATGTACAACATTATGCGAGAAGCCATTGCGAAGGCTCAACTGCCGGAAGAGTGTACGAAGCTTGCTATTGAGGTTCTCCGAACAGTATGCGGTAGTCGCGGAGAGTCAGATTTCTGCGCACTTATCGTCGAGGCCATCGCTGAGGTCCGGGATAGTCTCCTGGATGCCGAGGATGACGCGACAGTCAAGGGCGACGAAGCAGAAGAAAGCTTCCACTCTGCACAGTCCGATGTCGACCAGGATGCGCTCCCCTTGATCGGTTCGAGAAAGAATGCTAAAGATCTCAGCCACGAGGAAGAAGAAGAGCAGCATATCCGCGAAGTCATGGTGTACTCGAAGTGCTTGCACATCGCTCAATGCACCTTGCAGAACGTACACTGCGATCTCGAGTCCGACAACTCTCTCACCAACATCCTGAACACGTTGATCATTCCTGCTGTCCAGGCACATGAAGTCATGATTCGGGAGCGAGGTGTTATTTGCCTCGGATTGGCAGCACTGCTCAGCAAGGTAAGTTACCTATACCCTTGCAAACAAGATTGAGACTAACAGCGTGTAGGATCTTGCCCTTAACAACATCGAACTATTCATACACTGCTTCGCTAAGGGTCACGATGCGCTCAAGGAGATTGTCATCCAAATACTCACCGATACAATCATCACACATCCACAACTACTGTCTCCTCCAGCGATAGACCCAGAAGCTACTGCCGAAGATGCTGAGCCGAAACGAAATTCCCTGATCAAGCCCATTACGAAGGTTCTCCTTAGAGCTTTTGGCTCGGACAACAAGCGCATCAGCCTCATAGCATGCACTGCAGCATCGAAGCTACTCTTGCTCGGCCTTCTTCCTCCTGGCTCCACTGCCGAGATCCTCAAAGCTTTTACTCTAACCTACTTTGACCCAGAGGCTGCTGCCAACCCAGCACTACGTCAAGCACTTAGCTACTTCCTGCCCGTGTTCTGCCACTCCAAGCTCAAGAACGCACTCCTCATGTCACAGATCGCCGTTCCGATCATGTCTAAGCTCCTGCTTATGCGCGAGGAAACGCTCGACGAGGAGGTAGATGAAATGGTCGGCTGGCCCGTCATCACCGCACATCTCTCCGAATGGACTGATGGCCGAAAAGTCGTCGGCGCCACAGAGCTAGGTCTCGACGGCAAAACAAGCACGAGTGCAGAAGCAGAAGAACCACATATCCTCCTCTCAATCGAAGTCCTGGAGCGCGCGCTCACGAGCACGTGTTCGAAAGACGAGCGTAAACCACTCCTAGCATTACTGAGCAAACTCTTCATTGCACCAACTTCAAGCAAGAAATCAGACGAAGCGCACGATGAAGACATCCTACGTACCCTTCATGGGCTTGTGGCTGAAGCTGTAGAGGGCAAGATTGGCATGGACGCCACGCAACGCAATTACATAGCCAAGCTAGAACTCAGTCTCTCCAAGCGTCTCGACGAAGTCAAGCTCGTCACGCAAGTCCAGGGCACGGAAGTCGATGCAGACGAGACCGTCACACAAGCTGAACCCGAGCCCGAGATTGAGTCTCAGGTCGATGCTACCGAGGTGCGCGATGTTGATGGGAGCGAGATTGGGGAAGAGGAAGATGAGGATACGATGTTGGCGGGTATGCAAGGTGAGGGGACGCGCATGCCGCTTGAAGATGATGGGGAGGACGAGATGATGGAGGATGGGGAGAGTACGATGCTGCCTGTGCTTGCGAGGAAGAGTGTTGCGGTTACGGAGGACGATATCATGGAGAGCTTGTTGGCTAGTGAGATGTAAGGGCCTACCGTCTGACGTTTTGGATGCGGGGAGGATGTGTCAGTAGTCTTGATGTTGATGCTGGCGCTTGAGGGTTTGCTTGTGCTTGGGATTTTCTGATGATACCTTGTGTAGGGATGGTGTAATGACTTACTATGATCTTGAATCAGCTCAATCTGGAGTAATGGAATGCTTCTGAGACTGTTCGATGAGGTGGCCATGATGTTCCAGTCTCCTGGATTGCGGTTGAAACATATCTCCCATTCGTTTGGTTCGGTGCGACTCCACACCGGGACCTGCATATCGTACTTGACTTACGTACCTACCACACAGTAGATCAGAATTCAGTACTTGAGTGAGGCACCCAAAGACCAAGGTTCTGGCGCCCCAATTGAGTGAGTGCATGGGTGGTCTGCATCCTTGGTTCCGCCCTTGATGTCTCGGATCTCAATCGCACCATGGAAGACATGCACCTTGACCAGAAAGACTGACTTGACTGGACTTCAAACATGGAATGTTCCTCGAAGCTATGCTCTATTCGCAACAAAATGGGTATCTCGAACCTACCTCACAACAACATGAATCATATGCGCCTTGTAAACGCCAATGTACCGCTATCTGCGCCACTCGCACACCACCAAGCCCCTCATACACTCCTCACCACGGCCGATCAGTACTCCCCCATCCACCCAAACACCTCGCTCACATACGCCCTAATCTTAGCACACGTCTCACTACCCTGATCCAGCCTACACCCTTCCTCAGCAACAACATCCCACAACCTCCGTTCGACATCATACCCCAGCAACTTCTCCATATCCTCCTTACTGCCCCACATACGGTGCATGGTCCCATCCGGCTCGTACGTAATCTCGCCCTTATCCGCTAGGACTTTCTCGGGGTTGAGGTTCAGCATATTCTGATGAATGAATACCGGTCTCGGGCGTCTCGGCGCTGTACGCGTGCGATTTAGTGATTTCTCGGTTTTCGGATCTGGATGCGCTGAATCCCCTGATGTCCACCATTCGCCAGTGTGCACGTGGCTGCGCATCGGGATGCCGTATTCGTAGTCAAGTCCTGGGTCAGCTTGTGCGATCGCGGTGCCGCGAAACATGCCGTTCCAATTGCGTCCCAGAGCAGCCGGGCCGGTGCGCACTTGGTACCAGGGCAGGCCGACGGCCATGGCGGCTTGGACGAATGTTTCCTTGTCGCCGGCGCCGTGGGAGCCTTAGCACAGGAGCGGGTAGTAGTGATCTGGGCCGTAGTAATTGTAGTAGACCATTATGAGGAGGGATTCGCGGTGCGTGTCTTTGTTCAGGAGGAGTTGGCCGGATTCGGTGGAGAAGCGGGCGGATGCGGGTTCTTCTGGGATCGCAGCAATATGGTAAAAGTGTTCGTTAATGGTAAGGGCGAAGAAGTCGGGCCAGGTGACGAGGCCGTGGGTGGTGTAAGGTGGTATTGTGAAGAGAACTGAGGGGTCGTAGGATGGGAAGGCGTCGCTGTCGAGGAAAAGGACGTGTTGGAAGGTGGAGAAGAGGATGGAGAGGATTTTGTACTGATAATGGTCGGGTTTCTTGACTTTGGTGTTCTTATTGTAGATGTTTGACAAGACCACGCAGCGCGCATTCAGTGAAGGGAGGACAATGTCGCATGTTGTCGTGTCGTACTTGGACCAGTCGTCGATGAAGACTTCGACGGGGAGATTGCATCCTGTTCGGCGAAGCATGCGGAGTGATACAAGGAACATGGGCATGTAGTGAGTGTCCGCCGTGGTTACAATGCCGGTTGTGCCTTTGGCGAAAGATAGTTTAGGTGCAAGGTGGAACGCTGACTTGCGCATTAAAAAGTGTGCTCGAAGTAATGCCGTCTCATCGTCATCAGTAAATCCAACGAGCCGATGTGGATGCTTCCTGTATGGTTCCAGAGGGTCGAAATGATCTTCAGGATAATGGACCGATTCATCCATGACCTTGAGTGGTTTGCATTGCGGCTGAGTCTCCAGCAGTGCAGAAGCGAGATCTTGCCAAAAGTCAACTACCGATGCGTTGAACGTCGAGCTGGCTTCTGTGAGGTTTGCGACTTGGAAGCTGGGTGTCTTGAGAGCGAGCGGAACTTCATTATTTTGCGGCAGAAAGTATGTTCCGCATGTGAACAGGAAGAGAAGCACTCCTCCTATCCGCAGGACAGTCGATATACAATGTGGTGAATTTATCCGCATGGCGGGCATTGATGTCGTTGTGTCCAGACGTCCATGGAGCCGGATATCAGTCCTGTATTATGAATGGGCGAAAAGTAGCGGCATTGGCAGCACAAGAGCAGCGCTGCAGCGCCATATACACGATATGTTCGCATCTGATTAGGAATGAGACGGGTGCGGTGAAGTGATATGGCCAAGAAGGAATCCGGAGTCCTTGCGGTCGTCGGTGGCGCTGCTGTTGGTACTAGGCTGAAAGCAGGTGCAACCTTAGCCGGGCGATGGGCGTAGTCGGCTAGACACACTAATCCGGCCAACCGTACCAACATGAGACCTCACGATCTCGAGTCCACTGCTGGGAATAGCAACCGTACCACCTTCCCTTGCAAGCATAACATCTCATCTCTCGTGAGAACCACTACGCGACATTTTTCGAAAGAGCTGGTGTTTTCTATCTATATCCTGCAATCTCCTTGAAGGCTTGTAGAACTCGAATGTTGGGTTGGATTTCTAAACCTGGCGGTTGAGACCTGATCCCTGGAATCTTTGTCTGACAGCTAATTGCGAGAACAGTAGGCGCATCCCCATTGTCTTTGCGATGTGTGCCCAGCAACACTCTCTAGTAGGTCCTGGGTTGCGGTCTAGTGGTGTGGTTGTTGCTCAGAAACTGTACGCCGGAACCGGTGCGACGGGCGTTAACATGTGGCTGAGGTCCTGAAAGGCCACCTGGAAGCAGCCGCTCTGCTGCACAAAGCGCGTGCGATATCTGAAGTTGTCAACGACTAGTCTAACATGTGTCTTCTACGCCCTGTCAGAGTAAGCCATCGCCTTGGGACTATGATGCGATATAAGGTGCTTGGTTCCATAGCTGCATCATGCTGAATTCCAGAACAGCAGTGGCAGCAGAGCCATGGTAGTGGGTGCAAGGAATTGCGCAATCGATGGTTGGTCCTTCTTTCCGGTTCCATGGTTCGGGTTATGACATGTTGTCGTGGTATCACGAGTTTCAACTTGGCGACAACTCGACAACGTTCGATCTGGTGAGAGCTGACTTCGTTATGCCAGACCGCAGCCTATGAGTACGATTAGCCCGTCTTGCTCTACTGGCTTTGTACTTTGTGGCGAGCTGGGCGTGAAGGTAAGCGCTCAAATGTCAGAGTGGCTCAGCTAGATCGTGTACTAGCGCACTTGGAGACCGTTCTAGTGTGGCGTGGATCGTTCCTGGAAGCTACAGCCGCACCGCATGGGCGTTCTCGTGTACAGCCATTTGTGAAAGGGAGCAGAGTAGTGCGAGACAGTCTCTAAAGCGTGTCCTTAAAGGGTCCAAGGCTTCTCTCCCTCGCGCATCTGTCTAGTATCCCTTGTGCAACTACATGCAGAAACCAAGGTCTGACGCAGCATGAATCGGAACTGATGCCTCTCGAAGACGGTAATTTCTTTTCTTCTAGTATGTTATGGTATGTAAATACAAAGACAATCTGATTTTTCTCGATATGATAGTGGAGATGAAGCCTTGTAGAAAGGAATGACCCACCTCAAACCATCGAAAGGGACTGGATTAGGTACAATCAGCTGTCCGGGCTCTAATGCGACTCCTGCGCGCCGCGCTCCATCCGCCAACGCTATGCTGAAGTGAAGGATAGGACGCAGGAAGAATCAAGAATCAGACCTTACAATTTGGAATGTGCAGAAGAAAACGCAAAGCTGGTAAAAGCAGTAAGACATGTGGAAAGAAGCTGAAGCAGACTTTGACAGCAAGAAAACCCCAAGAATATCCGAACGCTTCCCCGTAGCCTGTGTTGCCACCATCCCGATTGTACTTTTGTCTGCCCGTTCCAGCTTTTGAATGTGTAAGTCCCCAAACACCGCTTATCAAAGGTATCGAACTCCCTGTGTGTGACCAGTCTATAAGCACCCGAGTCCGTTTCCATGCCAGGCAGCCTGCAAATGCCACGAAATCTTGAGTATCTGAGTGTCGACAAACTCCCGCAAATTCAATCTTGACCGAACCAATCCATCCGAGATAGCCATCCCATATCATCCATCTTACAGATCTGGACTCCGAAAGATCGATACCTTTATACACACGCCACTTACGCCGGCGACTTGTTGGCCGAGTTCGACGTGTTGCGGCGATCATCGTTCATCGACAGCGAACCGAATCCAGTTGACAAGAACGAGAAGGGGTCATTGCGACCGTCACCACCATTGGGAGCGCCCTGGTTGGGATAGGGGTCGGCTGAGCTGAACGCAGCCTCAGCAGAGCGGCTGTCGAATGGTGTAGCATGCATGCCTCCATTAGGCATGTAGCCAGCGCCCATGGGTGGGTAAGGACTGGCACCGCCCATGCCAGAGGGAAGCGCGTATGAGCTTGGGGGGCCTCCGTACTGCTGAGGAGGGAATCCGCCAGCAAAAGCAGGGCCATATGGTCCAGCACCAGGCGTACCACCCATTGAGGGAGGGCCCATACCAAATCCTGACGGGGTGTCCATGGGCGAGGGGAACGCGGAGTCTGCCACAACCGCAGCTCCAGCACGGCTAGCACCGCAGCGCAGGCAAGCAGTGTTCTTCGCGAAGTTGTGATAGCCACAGCCATTCTCGCCGCACTTCCAGTCACCGGCGCGGAAGGGCACAACGCCAGTGCCACCACGCATGTGTCCTCCACCCATGCCGTGACCATGACCACCATGGCCCATGTGGTGCTGAGGAGGTCCCATCATGCCTGGGTGAGGATAGCCACCGGGGTAGCCACCACCGTAGCCCATGTCGCCAGCCGGAGGACCCTGCATCGCGGGGAAGGAGCATCGGAAGCAGGCGGTACGTCGCTGGAAGTTGGAGAAGCCGCAGGACGGGCAGTTCCAGTCGCCGGGGCGTGGACGGTTCTTGCTGGGAGGGAAGGGCGTGATGATTTCGGCGGCACGGTCGAGGACGCGGCTGGATGAGGGCGACACCTCAATGGCCTTTTCGTTGAGCGCACGGCCGTTCATGCACAAGCTTTCGGCGGCCTGTATGTGTTAGCATAGTTATGAGTGAAGAAAGCTTATCAACTCAACATACCTCCTCATGAGACGAGAAGATAGCGAAACCGGTGCCAGTCGGCTTGTGCTGATCCGGTGTGCGAAGCGTCCAGAATGCAATTGGGCGACCGCCAAATTGTGTGAACCAGCTCTCAAGCTCTGACTGTGTGGTATCGTGGGGCAGTCCGCTCATGTGAAGAACTTTGCTGCGTTCCGAGAGGAAAGCACGGACATCAGCGCGAGCGTCCATGGGCTTGGTGAGAACGTCTGGGTGCTCTTGAGGTGGTTGACTCTTGCGAATAAGACCACGGAGAACGCGAGCAAGCGTGACAGCTTCTTCCATGGCCCGGCGGGGCGACGCGGGAGCCAAGGCCTGCAGGTGAAACGGAAGGTTATGTTTAATCGGGGCGGAGGATTGCACAGGCTCAACTTCGAGAGCAGCGCAGATGTTGGTAAGCGCGCTTGAGCCGAATGGGAGGGACTCCGGATGATGCGCCTGCCACCTCTGGTATTCGGTGCGCAAGTCGAATGTTCGGGAATGCTGCAAATACGGTGGCAGTACAACCGCCTTATCCCGAGCTTCGCGTGGAAGTTGCACGCGCAAGTCCCAAGAGTCCAGCGTCACAAAAGCAAACTCGAGATTCTTAGGAACAATGTGCTCTTGCGCAAAGTTGGTGAATCGTTCGATAGCGTCGCGGAAGGAGCCTGCGTTTCGCACTTGGTCCCAGGTGAGGGTCGTTAGACTGGCTGCAGGTTCGATGCGTCAGCCGAGACTCGGTGAATGCTAGAAGTGAACATGACTTACTGCATAACGCCGTAATGGGTGTGTTCACAGGCTTCACCAGAACGCTTTCCCTGTGCAGCTGTGATGCTGTGTCAGGAACTGCGGGGGCAATGGGCGAGGTGGTGACGTTACCTCCTCGCAAGACTTTGCGTCCAGTAGAATCCATCCTAGCTCAATCACCTCCGCCGAGTCTTTCGTAACATAGACTCCATGTTCGTCACACGTTGTAGCTACGTGGATTACGATATACCGGTCGAGATTTGGTGCTGCGGGGCTCGGAGTTGCTTGAGAAGCCATGTCTGCAATCTTACAAGTTACCCGGTTAGCTCAGTTGTCTCGAAGCGAATTTGCTAGGCGTGGTTGTCGACTGTGTGCTGCTGCTTTCGAGGGAAGGAAGGAGCGAGGAACCACGGCGGACGAGGAGGTAAAGGGCGGGCGTCAGCGCGGAGGTGAATGTGAAGCCAGCTGGTAAAGGGACGATGAGCTGTCGAAGCTTGTAACGAAGGTGAAGGGGGAATGATGAAGCTTCGCTTGTGGAGACGAGACAAAGAGCCTGGTCCTCGTGCGAGATGAGACCAAGTGGTAAGAGATGTGAACGGGCAGACTGAGGCTCCGTGCAATGATTCCTTGAAGATTTCTTGAAGTAGGATAGTGAAGCTAAGGCGGTGCATGTTAGGCTTTAGCTTGGCAGCCGTCGAGGATCAGTGCGGGATGAGCGAGCCTAATGCCCCTCGACGATGAAGAACGAAGAGAACATTGACCTCGGAAAAGAACACAGCAGCTTTATCAATATATCCCTGATGCCCACAGAAGCGTCTATAGCTTCGCTACCATAGTTGATCACTCCCCATCATGCCATACCATGGAAATGATTCTCAATGATGGTCGACCGTTCCGTTCAAATTGAGCATGGTCTGCAGCCAGCATGTGGTAGCGGGCAACATCATTCCCGCTCACTGCCGCACTCACTTGTGTCATCTGAAACGCCTCGACGCCCTCTCATTGAGCGATGCACGCGTCTGTTGAACCCTTCTCGCGTGTGCTCCGCCTCCGCCGTGCGACGCTGTGCCTCCATAAGAGTATTGATTTGTACAGCTGCACCTCCAGCAGTTGCCTTCTGCGCTGAGCTATCGCTGCAAGCATCTCCAGTCTTGACCAGCATTAAACGAAGACGAAAGCTACCTACACTATCTCGCATACATCGGCTCCTGATATGGGCAACCCTGCATTCGACAGCCAGCGTTGTGCTTTTGCAGTCGTCCGGGTTACGACTCCGGAAATTTGGTTGAAGCGCAGACGCTTTGCCAGTACTGGACCTCGTGCAGGAGTCAGTGACAGCCGTGCCTGAGCCCTCTTCTGTACAATACAAAAGACAGCGGCACGCCGGCCACGTCAAACTTTCCTCCAAGATCCTCCATCAGCGTTTGGCGTGGCCTGTCCGGGAACCCCTGGCGATCACCCCGCGGCGGCGGACAACACGTGACCGTGATTTACACGGCTCGCTGTTTCGTCGCACCGGTGATAGGCGCTGGCGGCAGGGAGTGAAGCCTTGCTGACAAGTACAACGGGCACTAGACTGTCATGGCGCTCGCTATTAGTTGCCTGCGATGCTCTTGACTCTTTGTAGAATGACCCCTTAACGCGCCTTTGTACAAGAATAAGCACGAGCACCGTCACCAGTGACGGCGCATTACGGTCAACCACGAATTGTGCTTCATCGCACTGACACAAATCCCACAACCCAGAGCCTGGTTATTTCTGCCAGCGGCTTAGTCCCAAACCTGGTGCATCGAGGTTGCCATGTCTCGGCATCGGTTCGCCTCTTCCCCGCAACCGCGTCGCGAGTAAGTCCAATTGTTCAGGCCTACGTTTCGCATCGTCGACCAAGAACCCGTCCCACCACGCTTTTGACAAGAAACCTTCACACCGCAGATGCTATGATCAGGGTCTGATTGTATCTCAGCTCGTCGCGCGGAATCATGGGCTTTTTCAAGCGCTTCTCGCGCAAGAAGAGCAAGCCCGCCAACACAGCTCCATGGAACGAAGCTTACAGCTCCGCGACCTACTCCTACAATGGGCCCGATCAGACACAGCGCCTACCCGAAAATATCCTCCGCCGCATATTCGAGGAAGTTTGTCCGCATTCGGCGGATGAGTCACTCGATGGCAGTGAGGACAGCGGCAACGATGGATGTATGAGCTGTGACATGCGCGACCTGGCACATTGCGCATTGACACGGCGACAATGGTACGGCATTGCAGCAGGTTTACTGTAAGTTTGCTGGGTCTAGAGAGAATGCGACATGGCTCACTACGACCAGATACAACAGCATTCGAATCGACGCTGTCCACTACTGCGAGCTCGAAGAGGTCTACGCCGACCAGCGCCGGAAGTCGCGACACGGAGACGAGATTGACCGCCCATCACAGCGCCTGCAGCAGCTCTGTCAGAGCGTACGTGGCAACCAGTATCTTGGCCAGCGAGTGCGCTTCATCAAGCTCCCTTACATGCTCAGAGAGTCTGCGAAGGCTGACCTTGCCCGCACTGTCTCGGGATGTCCGAATTTAGAGTATGTTGACCTTCCAGATGGCTTCTACACTGGAGATGCGTCATGTCAGGTGCTGCGGCAGGAATTACAGGCGCGATGTCCGCACATCAGGAAGATGAAGTATCATGAAGGCGGAGAGCAAGCACTGGAGTCGCTCATGCAGGGCTACTGGCAGGAGCTGAGTGTGGTCGAGTTGAACAAGGTACACATTGAGCCGAGCGTACTGAGGCAGGTCTTTGGCATGCTCCCTCGGTTGAGTGAACTTGTTGCGTCTGGTGGGTCCTGGATGAACGACTCGACATTCCACAACGCGCCTGGGCTGCCGCCATTTCCCGCACTAGACAATCTAAAGCTGGAGAAGGTCCACGGGGTTACTGCAGAAGGGTTGGCCGGCTACCTCTCAAGTCCGATGTGCGCAAACCGACTGCGCACACTTGTCGTCAAAGACTGCTCTGGGATTCCAGCTTCCTCTCTTCACATCGTCCTCCAGTTCGCAACGAGCCTGAAATCACTCGATTACAACGCCACAGTCACTGCGGCACTTCCACTCGACCCAATACCACCTATGGCGTCGACAACCCTCCACAAGCTCAATTTTGAGATCATCTCCACTTCCTCGAACCAACTTCGACCACCCGGCGCGTCTTACTACCAATACCTCGCGAAGTCACTCATGTCCAACTGTCTCCCCGCCCTGCGCCAAGTCTACGTCCGCGACCCCGAGTTCCCCGAAGTCCTCACCCTCGCACCACCCGTTCGCCCCTTCAGTGAAGCCCCGCCACCAATCTTCAATCAACCACTCGAAGTCTACTCCAGAGGCCTCGACGAGCTCGAATGGATCTTCACGTCCATCATACCGCCTGAAGCTTCAGGACGAAGACCCTCTGTATCAGGTGGGCGACCTGTGAGTAGCTATTCCGCACACAAAGGGCTGGGACCACAGTGGGGCGGCGAAGCACGGAAGAGTATCGTTGTGCCCAATGGCTTCGGTGGATTCTTGGCTGTTCCAGCAGACGATGCGAGGCCGAGAAGTGCGGGTAACCTCACGCCAAGTGGAGGCTTTGGACACGGGCATTCGCACAGTCACAGTTTTGGTGGAGACCCAAGTCCAAGAGCGAGCTGGATGAGCCATGCAGGGAGGGAGAAGAGGGCTTCTCGAGCGGATCTTTGGCGCTGATTTCTGTTTCTTTCGATGCGTTCTTTCACTTCTGGATACCCGTCCGTCTCGTTTTGTTGGCATTTACGGTAGCTGTATGATAGATGGGATTATATTTTAGATATCTGGCTTGGTGGCTTGGAATTGGACGAGCATGATTTGGGATTTGTGATACCTTGACTGGCTACTGGAGGGCCTGTTGTATATAGCTGAAAGGAAAAGTGCAAACTTTTGTCAGATGTCTGATATCTCGATTTAACACCTAATCACTTGAAGTGTCGAACCGCTCTCAAGACTGAGCACCACATTCTCCCCATTCACATCCTTTCCAGCCTGTCTTGCCTGAGGTTGAAGAAAGCGGACACTCACCCTGCTCTATCATCCCCCTAACCAACCTCTTGACTTCCTCGGTCCATTCTCATCAATCCACAACCCCGAATGTCTTGCCCCACACTCCAAATTCCACGTCCCCCACTCCGGCACCTCAATCCTCTTCCCAACCCCCGATCCACTCTGTCCAGCCACTTGCTCGGAATTGTGTACGCCAGCATCAGCGCGCCCAATCTCGCTCGGCGAAACAGTATGGTGGAATATTTCTGGGACTACACTCCAACACTTCCACTCCTTGCCACCACCACTACCATTTCTACACGCCTCCAACAACTGTACATCAAACGCACTTACACCCCCCTCCTTCTCCGTCCCAAACTCCCTCAGAATTCTGGCAGCAGACCTTCGATTCACGGCGTACGCAAATGTGCAAAAGGGCCAGAAGGCGCGGTGTAGGAGGCGCATGTGTGATGGTACGTTCAGGCTGGACAGAAAGTTCGAAGTGTCGGGGTGTAGGGTTTGATGAGCGGGCACGCTGGGATTGGTGTATAAGAGGTGTGGGTGCGTGAGGTATATGTGGAGGGAGGGCGGGTCGTCGCAGTGGCCGGGGTAGAGTATGTCCCAGGTTGATGGTGGGGCCCAGAAGGTTGGGTTGGTGTTGGTGTTGGTGTTGGTGTTGGTGTTGGTGTTGGTGTTGGTGTTGGTGTTGGTGTTGGTGTTGGTGTTGGTGTTGGTGTTGGTGTTGG
>ML978379.1:0-23490 GCA_010015745.1 Setomelanomma holmii
ATTATTTGGTAGACGTTCCAGGCATCCTTCCTAAATCTGCATCACATCGTCTTGACACGCGCAGGAAGCGCACTACTTCGTCTCGATCTTGACGCCGTCAACCCCATGCTACAAGCTCTCTTGCTTCGCAGCTGCTTTGCCGCCAACCTTCTCATGCACTGTAGTCTCCTTCTTGCCCGACTTGTCCTTGTAAGACTCCTTGATCTCGGGTCGGTAGGTCTCACCACCATTGCGTTTGATATCCTCCTTGACCTTCACAACCAAGTTCTGATCGTCTTGCTTGATGTGTGCCTCGTAGTTGCCCCAAGCACTGTTCACGGGCAGGGCGGCTGGCCCACGTCGAACAGTCTCTATATCTCGCATGGGGGCTGCGCATTGCGATTGGTTGGCAGGTACGGAGACGGACTCTTCTTTGATGCGCTTTGTCGGTGGCGAGACTACAGTGGAGTCGTTAGAGGAGTGAGACTGTCGGTGACTACGGTCGTTGCGGTTGCTACAAGCTGTCAATACTATACACTGGAACACGGAGGATCGGTACTCACTTTATTGATCGCCTCTGAGGTCTGGGACGCTTTTCACGATGGGCAGGAGTCCAATCCTCCACGCGTTGGTAGTCCCATCCCGGAACCACCGGTGTATCATCCCATGAGTTGCCCGAGGACTCGAGATTGACCCCACCCTCGGTCGACTGGGAAGATTCGCTGGCATTGCAATCAAAGCCGTTTCCGGTCTGGGTGAGCTCAGTAGCTTTGGCTGCCTCCTCCGTGGTCGACGTTGCAGTGTCCTTAGCCTCTTTGGCAATCGCAGCACGATCATTCTTTTTGACGGGTGCAGCAGCTTCGGTCTTGACAGCGCCGTAATTCTCGAGCTTGATAGGCGAGGTCGAAGACGTATCGTCGTTCTTGGTTGTGTCCGCGACCTTGTCGAGAGCCTGCATGATCGGAGCAGCTTCTGCCTTCACCTGCATGGATGATGTGTCATTTGCGTGGAGGTTGGGAAAAGCAACATCACTGTCCTCGCCCAAGACCTTGACCTGGGGCTCTTTGCTGGCTAGCTGGACAACTTGGACAGCTTCTTCCGCTGAAAACTTGCATGTACTTGGCATGTCCTGATGGCTCACATGTCCAAAGGCGGTCGAACAAGTACTTGTACGAGCTTGGATACGAGGCTGAGTGTCCTCTATGGCCTGGAGGGTCTCATTGATCTTAGCAACGACACGCTGGACCACTTGGGGCATGTCTTCGATGTTCAGCTTGGGCTGAAGGTTGGTTGCCTCGTTGTTATAGAAGGGATGATAGTCGTTGCTCTGGTAGGCCGGAGATGACTGAGAGCTGGCGATGGCATACTGAGAGCCATGACGATTACCACTCCAGATGCGGCCCTGGTTGGCGTCAGACCAGTTCCGATTGTAGTGGCGAGGGTCGTTGTAGTATGGGAACTGCTGTCCTTGCCATCCCGCAAGCGGGGGACCATAAATTGGTGGGTAACTCACGTCATAGGTGCAAGGCCAAGCATTCATCGCTGCACCATATGCGCCGTAGGGATAGACGTTTGTGGTGAAGCCGTAATAGCCGATGCGACGATTGCCGGCTGGGCCTGGTTGACGCGAGCTTCGGTTGAGATAGGAAACCAGACTTTCTGTGTTAGCTAAAGATTTGGCACAAGGTTCGTGCAATACTAACGGTGGTGAAGAAGCGCGGCCAAAGTTTGCGCCATAGCCTTGCTGACCTTCATGCGCGAGCGGCTGTACGTGCTGATGCTCGTAGTGAGCATTGCTCATAGCGTGTTGCTGAGCATAGGGCGGCTGCGCCTGCGCAGGGTAGTGATCGGCTGCTGACATGTTCTGTCCGAAGTATTGGTCGTACTGTTGTTGGATGATCTGCTGTAGAATGGGCGGTTGCTGTTGCGATTGCTCTTGCGGTTGCTGAATGTTTGCGTTGCCTGTCATGTCACAGTCTGAGGAAAAGTGTGGTAGAGGAATGGAGGATGGCCAAAATTGAGCGGAAGAGATCATCTTAGTAGGTTTGTGCGTATAACAAGCGAGATGAGTCAAAGCGGTGAGACTGGGTGGCTGGTATTGTTGTTCTATTGCAGTGAAGGTGAATACGCGGAGTATTGCGTCAGTTGTGCGCATAAGGGAGGCACGACTTTGCTATCGTCACAACAACAATTGCTGCCTGATCACAAGGACGACAACAGTAGACTTGTATACGATGACGTGAATGGAGTTTTGTATAATAGAACAATCAGATTTCGTTTTTGATATGCTCGCATGTAATCATAGTATATCTCACGTGATGATAGTCAAACATGACAACATGTAGGAAAAGGAAGCGTGGTGGACTACCAATGATGCCGTGCGTATTGAACCTATTCAAGGCCGAGTCATCACAGCTTTTATGCGCGGCCCTATGCAGAGCAATCATGATATGTAGCGAGTGAAGAAAGCACTTACCTTGTTTGTGCGTCCCAAGCATTTGGTTCATCTCTTGCCCTGTGCCAGCGTGAGACACAAGAGCAATCGATTGATCCAGGCGACACCACGAGGAGGCGCAAGGGTCCGGCTTCTATCGCCCGTCCACCTCTTGCGATCGCCCAGCGTAACACGCTGCGATCCACTTTTCGCCGATTTAGGAGTTAAAGCGACCTATCCCGCTGTCAACATGACGCTAGCCGGTATAGGTGGCCGAATAAGGTTGGAAGTAATGCAGGTATTGGGATGGTACAAGCTGTTGAAAGTGTACAAGCGAGGGAAACGTTCGCGATTGCAGAGGGACGGAACGGGAGAACGGACGGGGACAGAGGCTTTGGAGCCAAGGGAAAGCGGCATGAGGGTAAGGACCCTTTGCGTTGCCGGGGAGCATTTGTACGCCTTATTGCCATGGACCTTACGGCCTATCAGAGTCCTCGGCCTAACACCCATAGGCGTAGACTTAGGACTCCATATCGATTGGCATCTTCCACACTCGCCTGCCTGGAAAGGCAGACACTGGTGGCGGGGGGCGACATCGCTCCCTGCAGTACAAGATCCTCTTCTGCGGTCGACGAGGTCGCGGAACTATGGTCTTGCGGTGAACTGGCGAGACCTAGAAGGACCAGGCGGACCTGATACAATGGGCGGACCCAGATGCAATACGGCACAATGGCCTAAATACGTGGCACGGGAGGCCAATGGAAATGGGCACAAGGCCAAGTAAGCACCGAAAAGTACCTGCATGCGCTGTACCATGGGCCGCAAGGGCCTGTCAGAGTCTTCGAGGAAGCTCAATGTCGCAGGCATCTTTCACACTCGCTACCAAGAAATTGGTGGCACTAGTGACGGGGCGAACCCTAACATGCAGGCTCTTCGAGCAGGAGTTCAAAGTGGGAGACAAAAGTACTCTACCTCGAGTCAAAGAATTTGACATGAAGAGCGCAATGAAGGACACCAAATGGGTCAAGGCAGCCACGGAGTGACAATTCTTCCTCCGGATTGCGCAGGAAACGTTGAGTGCATAGGTAAAAGCCAAATTCATGTAGGCGAACCATCCCGAATTCGTGGAATTGAAGTGCAGAGCACTTCGAAACAAGGAGTGGCTGAATGTCAATACGCCATGGACCAAATGGTCAGACTGATTGATACCAAGATCAAACAGAAACGCAGGCATCTTCCGCAATCGCTCTCTAAAAAGAGTAGCACACGCGGCGGAGACGAGTCGTCTCTGACAGACAGTTTCCAGGTCTCATTCTCAGTTTCCATATTTCTCTCCAATGCCTTGAGGCGACCGACGTAATGCGAGACATAGTCCGAAGCAATTGTCGAGCAGAGGCGACTAGCCCTGGGTAGGGGACTGGACCCTCGGAAGACTTCGTTGATACTGCGATCCAAAGTAGATCCTCGTAGCGGCATGCTTGCGCGGCGGCTGAGATACACCCGAAGCCTCTCAAGCAGACGCGGCAGACATAGCTGCTGTACAGCTATGCTCAGCTGCATCTCCAGATCTGAGTCTTTTCAGTCAGCCACCCACTGCGCACAACGGCCAAGGGCCTCGCGGCCTGTCGAAGTGGTCCTTCTCTGTGAGGAAAAAATGCACTTGATATCTGCTGGCGTCTCCCACGTTTCGCCTAAAAAGGATACTTGGTGGTGGGGCTGCATCGTGTGCTCCCTGACGAAGCGGGCGCTGACCTTTTTCCAACCCAGATCACGATGCAGCTGAGATGCCTTTTGGCTGTAGATCGTGATTCATTAACCCGGGGCTTTTAATATTGCGTGCGTTCATTGGGGACAGAAAGGAAACATGCTGGCTTTTTGCCTTCCTACATGAATGCGCATCGCAAGTGGGACTGGAGTACCCTCACGACAACGTGCCTTGGGTCGATCGACCTGTCGGAGCAGAATGCTCAATATCTGCAGGCTTCTTCCACATGCGACTGGCCTGAAAAGGCTAGCACTGGTGGCGGGGCTGCAGCTGTGTGCTCCCTATCATGAGGGTTCCATCCACAGCTGGGCGTTCCGAGCCACGTCGTAACGAGGCAAGTGTTTGCGCTTAGGTCGGTCAGACCCGTCGCATTCGACCACGTAGAGTTTGGCCCAGGGGAAATAGCAACATGGTAGCGTAAGGGTGGAAGACGCCATAACGAGGTGCATAGATGTGGGCAGTTTCATCGAGCTGGACCGAGCGACAGCGACGGTATGTTGACATGAAAGCAGGATTTGGACCACGGAGAGCGAAACGCGACCAAGTAAACCCGCGCTAGACACGAGTAAACAGCACCACTTTTCAAGTCAAAGGGGAACGGGGAAATACCAAGAGCCTCTTTGTAGAGTTCCGGGAAGCCAGTCATCAAATCTCAACCGAGCCCGGAAAGTGTAACACGTTACGCTCCAGGTCGACTTCGTCCGAAAACTGAACCGCATGGTGGGACTGAGAAACAGGCTGCACATCTCCAAGATCTTGAAGCATCGCACCGGATGCCTTATAGACCCTAGAACCACGTAGCCTGTTTCGTCGCAGCAAGTTCCGGACAATTCATTCCCCTAAGAATGCGACCTTTTGTGGACCGGTATCAAGAGACTGTGCCTGCCCGGAAGCCCGTGAAGTCATTACCTAGGTACGGCAGGCGGAGACCGCGATAGAAGCAGGGCGTCATGTTCCAGGAGCGCAAGGATCGATCGCACATCCGCTCGCCAACGTCTACTCGCTATCTTCCAACAACTCGGCTAGTTCAGCTTCTTCTTCGGCCGTCATCATGCCCTCCTTCTTCTCTGGCTCCTTGTCCTTAGATTTACCAAGCCGTTCGTCTTCAGCTTCCTTGACTGCTTCCGCCAATTCTTGGACCTTCAGGCTCCACTGTCTGATGGTCGCGTCGATGCTGATACTAACTAGTCGCTGTTTCGACAACAGCACAAGCCCGGTGACTTCTTCGAAATGCCCGACAAAGATGTGGTACAGCTTGCCACTGCCTCTCTCCCAGATACGGACATCTTCATCTCTACACGCAGTGACGACCCAGCCGCCATCCTCATCGATTGCTACATCGCGCACAAAGTCAGGATGATCGAACCGAGAATCCTCTTCCCATTCTCGTGCGCGTGAAAGACACTTTGCAGTTTTATCCGCGGAAGCGGTCCAAAGATCGCCATCAGCGTCGAAACGAATCGCGTCAATGCTGGTTTCGTGCGCAATGATCGGCGACGGTGGGTTTTCGGACGCCGTAGATATCGATATGGCCCAACGCCTGAGTTCGCGGTCGCTTCCAGCACTCAAAAGAGTGATGGATTCACCATTGGTATGGGACTCGCTTGGGTCGATTGCTAATGCTAGAATGCCTCGTGTGTGTCCCTTGAGAGTGTGCAACTTGTCTCCCGAAGCGATGTCCCATACAATTATGCTCGCATCTGCCGACGCTGAGACGAGAATCTCCTTTCCTTGCAGAGTGCATGTGAGGACGGCCTTTACAAAATCGCTGTGTCCTTGAAATCGCCTGCCAGGCTTTCGCGACGAGCGTGACCATGACCATACGGATTGGTCCCAACAACCAGCGAAGATGGCGTCAGAGGTTGGGGATACGGCGACAGAGGTGAGAGGCGCGGCAGGTCCAGAATATGTAGCAGAGACGCTAGCACTCTGTATAGACAATTAGCAATTGTGCTGGTCATGACAACATGACCCGTAGAATTAGTGGGTGCAAGCAAAAGATGTCTGACCAACTTCAATGTTTATACGCTTCACGTTGCCGGCTGCCTCGGCCACGTATACTGAGTCTTCATCCTGAGGATCGGGCACAACAGCGAGGATCTTGGAGGGAAGCTTGATGGGTTTGCCATGGGTGTTCTTCGACTTGGTGGCTTTGCGGGCGGTCTCGTTCAGGGCAGAGCTACCAAAATTCAGCTGCGTCGAGCTAAATGTAGGAGCTTCACCTACGTCGTCTGAAAGTAGTGACCTGGATCGTTCGACCGCGACATGTTGTGTCGAGAGTTGAGGAGGCTGGAAGTATGACTGTTGCGGTGGAGTGAGGCGTGCGGCGCGTGACCCCTCCTTCCAAGGTTGAAGTGGCTCTAGCCCGATTTGGCGCTGACATAATAGTCCCTTCCTATCGTTCATCACTGAACACCAGACAGCACAACACTCTACTACCAACCAGTGACGCTTCGTTGACGTTCCTCCTAGCCGAGTTGCCATGAGGGACATTGAGAGACCTTTAGCGCCCCTGCTCGGATCGACTGATAGCAGAGTAAAACTATTTTGGAGCCGTGCTAACAATCTGGTTGCCATCGCGCCTCTGGGCGGCGTCATTTTGAAGGCGTGGCAAGCTCTCGTCTGGCGACATGTCCGGATATATGTGTCGAGGTGTTAGCGGTGGTGGGAATATTGGTATGCTGATGCACTACTGCTGTGTTCGCCCTTACCGTCGCAGCAGCTCATTCTTCAATACCCTGCGCCGAATAACTTACCGCCGACTTCTAGAAGAGTGAGCAGCAAGAAGACTCCCTGTCCTGTTCTAACAACGGCATCGGCCAACATCATTATCGCCGAGCAAGACTTCATTCAATCGCACTGCCTCAGTCACATCTCGTTGGCAATGATCAGTAAGCATCGCGTGTCACACTACCGAATCAGCTAGCACCTGCCCAATGCAGGAGGTGATACCCTGCATTCGCTTGTGTCCGAGATAGCGGAGAAGCCGGTGCTGATTATATCGTATTGTGATCGCAATGTCGTCATACCGCTGGGTTTCCTCAGGCAGTTTCTAACTGCTTGCTAATGTTTCACAGCAAACAAATGATTGCCACACCGAAATGCGCCAGGTGTCTAGATGGATCCATCTCGTTTTACAGATATGTCAAAAATGCAGTGTCGCCTGTGCATAATACACACCTCCATATCGTCACAACCTCAACCATAACCAACTTCACTCCCTTGACTTAACAACAACCTCAAACTCTCTCCTCAACCAAGGCTCTCTCCTCAACCAAGGCTCTCTCCTCAACCAAGGCTCTCTCCTCAACCAAGGCTCTCTCCTCAACCAAGGCTCTCTCCTCAACCAAGGCTCTCTCCCAAACCAAGGCGCATCATCCTCAGATAACATGCCTTACACTTTCAATAAACTCGACTTCGTCATCGCTGGCGGCAGTCCGTACGGTAATCTGGTAGCCGGCCGTCTAAACGAAGCAAACACCACAACATTTGCATGGTGTCCAAAATCCGTCCCGACTCTCGACGATTGGCGAAATTCAACACCTACGGCGGAACGCGAGCTGTGCGAGAAGAGGGTACGACCGACATGTCATTTCGTTAGACGTCGAACGATTTTATAAAGGACTTGGGGTGAAAGTTCAAAATAACTACGCACACGCAACGCGAGAGTTTCGGCCGATGCGAACGATCATGACGGAGCTGAAGTCCTCCTCTGGGGTCACATGGAAAAATGGCGCCATTTGCACCCTGAATAGCACTGTACAGAATATGGAATTGCTGAAAACGGAGAGCATGGAAATGGATGTTTCTCTGATCTAATGCCGTACTTGAAACACGGAAATGGAGGGACAGGTCGATAATAGAGCTCAAAAGCGGGACGTCGAACCACATGCAGTGGGGAATGATTAAGGCCGCGCTTCACAATTCCAGAGCCCGCTCAACATATCCTCGCATGATACAAATTGATCGCCATAGCCAAAGCCGCAACATCGCCGTTATCAGGATACGCATCAACGTAAAGTATGTTCGGATATGTGTTCGTGGATGTCGCCGGCCACAGCAGCTCGGGAAGCGCTTGGTTCACATTTTCCGCATTGTCTATAATGGAGGTAGTGATTCCCTGCGTCAGCGTCCATGAGAGCACAGACATGTTTGAAGTCGGTGTCGTTCGTTGCGCTTTCATTTTGACGAGCTGGTCGTTGGCCATCTTCTCTTGGTCGTTTGTGTTGCTGTAGCTCTCCGACTTGGGGAACTGTGCGCCATTAAATATACCCTGGTCGGCAAAGCGCAACGTGCTAACTTTCTGGCCGGATTTTGTATTTTCGTCGACGACTATGATCACAGTGGCGCTATTAGTGGTAAGTTGATTGAGGCGGTACAACGTCACATCCTTGACACCGCCGACACCAGTCAGTCGATTCTTGATGCCACTGGTCGGGTTTGTCAGGCCGGTCAGCAGCTCGTCCCATTGTGCTTGCGTGAGGCCAGCGTCTTTCTCGTTGGTCCAGTGATCCGTATCGTAGCCGTGGGTCATGTATAAAATGACAAGCTCTTTCTTGTTCGCTGTGAAGGCATTGACTTGGTCGATGATAGAGCGCATATCCTGCCCATTACCTGCCAATTCACGAATCAAGAAGTCAACGTGTATTCCGTAAAAGAAGTGAACATCATTCCTTACCTCCGACCCAAGCTCCCAAGAGATCTGAAAAAGAGTAATGTCCAGTTTTCCATCGCCCTGAAGCTAGCACTGGTCGAATGTCAAAATAACGCGAGCCGTACTTGAGTTGACCAGCGATGTCAAGCCGTTGTGTCAATGTATTCACTGGAGTACCACCTGCACCTCCATCGAGTTTAGACATGCCAGCATCGTGACTGCCAGGCATGGTTAGCTCACGTAGACTCAGGCATGATATCTGGCTGTAAATAGATTGCATCCAGTTGACCGGCGGATCATTGGAAACTATGAGCGACGCTGCGGGATCGGTGCTCGTCTTACGACTCGATATGAAGAACGGTGAATTGTTGTCGTGACCCCACCGAAGCCTGGTTGTTGTGCCAATAGGGTGGTTCAAAGTACCAAAAGACTGCCAGTCAGTCGTGATCGTCGGATCTGCGTCCTTGTGGTCGTGATATGCAATCTGGAAGTTCGAACCACTACCACGCCCGACATGGTAGTTGATTTCTGCTCCGTCATCCTGCCCGAAAGGGCCAGCTTCAGATTCGATGTAGACTCTTGTAGCTGTACCGGAGACAAATGTATCTGGCCAACTCCATGTGTTCATCTGGTATTGGCGCGATGAGCCCTGGATCTTTGACAGCGCTAGTTGGGACCCATGAGATTAGCTTGGGTCTTCTCAAGGTTCCGAGAAGCAGACATACTCCATGGTGATGCATTGATCATGAGAAAGTACGATCCAAGACCCATGTTGATTGAAGACTTCGCTAGTATCTCTAGTCACGATCCGAGACCTGTTTGTCCGATGCAAAATGGTAGCGGGCTAAGCAACACCTTAATACTGTGGTCTCGAGCAAATGCATACTCTATGTATCGCAAACCATGCCAGCCTTCCAGACGCGTGCATCTTGGCACACCGCAATTGGGTATCTTCTGGCCTCAGAATGTCTCAGCCTTGCGAGCAGCGCCCTCGAAAATGCAGCCGACCCCACGCTAAAGTCTGTATTGCATTCACTACATCCAATGGGAATATAACAAAATCCGAAGAGCCGCAAGGTGCCGACGGCCAGCCGTCTATTGGGCGAGAAGTCGCGGATCCTGCGTGTAAAGATAGTTTCGTGCTGGCAGACACTCAACACCACTGGTGGAGGACGAGGTACAGTGTAATTAAAACCTCTTCATGGCTTCATAAGAGTGGCCTCGAACTTCAGCCATTGTCCTCTTGAGTCTTTCGACATCGCCATAGCGGCCGATCGTCTTGGCATATATCAGCTCAAGCGTGTCTAGGTCAATCCTAAGGCACCACTTTCTTTGCAAAGTAAGACGTTTGACGTTACTCCCTTCAGATGTGAGCCATTGTGCTCTGTCTCGTGAAGGGCCCTTTTGGAGATAGGTGTAGCTCGCCGTGTGGAAATGCCATGAAGGGCGTCGCACTCGTACAACCGTCAAAGGTCGTTTTGGTGACCCATGGCTTCCAGGAAGCCGCTGACAGCATTTTCGGGCTCCTGCCGGTGAAGAACAGGCACGTCGCCTGCATGCATCTGCGGAGAGTCACAAATATAGCTCCAGCGCAGAGTTTGATAAGCGAGTTTGAGCGACGTGTTCGGCACGATGCGGTTCGTGGGATGGCTAGTCAAGGTCGTGATTGCTTGATCCGCAAATGGGGGCTAGAATGGCGGAGGTGTTAGGCGTCCTGCAGTTCTCTGCATTTTCGAGTTCAGCTGATTGGCAACTTTGTACGAATAGCAGAGCAAGGCCCTTTCACGGACGTGAGAGGTGTTTCGCTCTCTATTTGTGAGTCACTGACACTCCGAACGATATCAGATAAGAGCATTTGCCAACGCCGCAGTGACGAGAATGTTGTAGGTCGGGGCCGAGCTGGCAACCGCGATTGCGAAGCTGGACCCTGCGTCATTCTGCCCAACTTGAGCTTAGGCGACTACCTTCTCGGCTGCCCTTCACCACCTCGTCCCTCCATCTTTGCAGGATTATTGCTGGTCGCTACGGGCAGATTACTCGACGAGGTGGGATAGGGCGAGGTGTGGAGTACTCAAACGCGGTTCCTGCGGGGTCAGCCTTGTCGAGCGTCCACCTCTGCACGACTCCGGATAAGTGGCACCACATCCACGCATACTTAACCTCCTGCCCATATGCATGTCTATTGAGATCTTCGGTGTCTTCTCTCTTCGAGTCCAGCATGTCGAAGCTCATAGTCATCGTCGGCATCACCGGCAACCAAGGCGGTTCCGTAGCCAGTACCTTCCTCCAAGACCCAGCATGGCGTATCCGAGGCCTCACCCGCGATCTGCAATCCGATGCGTCCCAAGCCCTCTCAGCCAAAGGTGCGGAAATGGTCAAAGGAGATCTTCACGACCCTGAAAGACGTCTTCAAAGGCGCGAACCTTGTTTTTAGCGTAACAGATTTCTGGAAGCCGTTCTTCAACCTTGCGAACATCGCTCGTGCAAAAAAGGAGGGCAAGTCGATTGGCCGACTTGCCTATGAGCTGGAGCTCGAGCAAGGAAAGAATATCGCAGACGCTGTTGCAAGGGAAGTCGACAGTCTTGATGAGGTCGGATTCATTGCAAGCACGCTGTGCAGCGCAAGAGATAGCAGTAAAGGAAAGTACAAAGAGCTGTGGCATTTTGATGGTAAGGCCAATGTATTCCCACCGTATGTGGAAAGCAAGTATCCAGATCTGGCGAAGAAGACGAGCTATCTTCATACGGGAAATTTCTTCACGAGTTGGAAGTTCTTACCGGGAAGGTGGTCCGCGAATGTACTTCGACCGCGATCTACATGCAGCGCATTGCTGATGCTATGCAGCTCGACGACGGATCGACCCAGATGCAATTCCCAACCTCGCCAGACATCCTTATCCCGCATCTGGATCCAGCCTAAGACACAGGCCCGTGGACTCGTGCACTTCAGCAACTTCCGCCTAATTCAGTCCTTATGGCTGCGACTGAATGGCTGACATGGCCCGAATGGATCAAGCTATTTGGCGAGGTGACTGGCGTGAAGACAAGCTACAAACAGACTACCATCGAGGACATTGAAGCGTATCTACCTGGAGGCGCTGGCAAAGAGATTGGCGAAATGTACAAGTTCAGTGAAGAATTTGCATATAATGCGTTCCAGCAGGGTACGCTGAAGACGTGGGATCTTGAGAAGGTATGTAATACTTGAACATGCGGCTCAATTGCTTGCTGACATGGTGGAGATGGGTTTCAAAGTGCTTGTGACGACTTTGAAGAGCTATATTGAGAGCGAGGACTGGGTCGCCGCTGGAATCCTCAAGGGCTCCAAAGCTTAGCGTCATCATATTATGATAATAAAAGCTGATCGAATTACGTCATTCAGTTGTAGAGGTGAAAGCAATCCTGTCCGCACCAAAATGCCAAATGCCAAAAAAAAAGAAACACCGCGAACACGACGATTCGAACCAGCGAACCGGCAAAAACAAGGTTGTTTAATCAGGACAGTTACTGACAACTGAAGTGACCTACCTTTGATTGATCTAAATGTTCAACCGCCGACGCCTAAACCAACCAACCGAAACTTTTGCCGACAACTGAATCGCCAGTGATCACCTTGATAATAGAATCTAACATTACTTAATTTATAAGCAGCCCAACTTCTGTGTGGGCAGTATTGGAGATATTGCGCAGATAAGTGGCGATGACAAGCGACCAAATGTGGGTCTCGCTGCGTTTGTGTATCTCTCATGAGCGCGTTAGGAGGTGAAGGTCAAAGCCCATGGAACGTCCGACGCTCTCACCCGCCAAAAATCACCCAAGCATTGAGTCAAACACAAAATGTTGCGAGAAGGTACACGTATGAGTTTGTAGACCTGACTGCTAAGGAGACGCAGCGGAGACACGTATTCAGCACCTTTTCGGGTTTCTTCAGAACGTCCGAATGACCCCTAGGGCCTTCAGACCATATTAAAAGGCAATAGCAGAGATAGATAAGCGCCGTGCTCACAAGGCCATCTCATCGCTCGTCAGACCACCTATCTGTTCTCCAGCCTCGTCCTCCTTGACGCGTAGAGCCAATACGATCCCGTCATGCCCCTCCAAAGCTACACCACCGCCCTCACCTCCTCCTCCATCTTGCCCCCACTCATCCTCCTCTCCTGCCTCAGCACCAACCAGATCACCGCCATCCTCCAATTCCCCTACCTCCTGCATAGTAGCCCACTGTTCCGCCATCGTCGCCCTTCACGCCTCCACAATGACCATCAATTCTGTCTTCAAGCTCCGGTCCCTCCGGAATGGCCGCCTCTCCCCATCTAAGCCTCCATTTCATCAGCGCATTCTTGATATCGCCCGTGGTAATTTCCGCAGCAGCACCCTTTCCCTGCTCGGCTATGCGCTGGAGCGCAGTCTGGATGAGTAGTTCCCGGGCGTCGTCACTTTGGTTGCGGGAAACATGAGCCAAGCGACGCAGTTCCTCGGCGTATTTGCTCTTCCAGTTGATGGGGTGGAGGGTCGGGGTGGCGGGGTGTTGCTCCAATTCCGCGAAGGTGGTGGACTGGTCAGTGTACCGCTGGCGGGGAGCCCATTCAATAGGCAGGATCTCGTAGTATGCGTCCTCGTTGGGGCCGGTGATGTTCTAGTCGATGGCGATGTCGAGGAGGCAAATCATTGTGCGGGCAACGCCGCCACCCTGTACAATTGATGGAATTGACATCTTGACGTTCCGGTGGAAAATTGAGAGAGGAAGGAAGGAAGGAGTAGAGTGGTGGATTTAGTGGGAATTATGCCTAGTCTCAACCCATCTTCGCTACGTTGAGTTACGGGTGGTGCAAATGGCTTCGAAGTGACGGATCTTTCACTTCTGATGGGTCTGTGTGTGTGCTGGACACGTTCGTATACGTCCAAGGCGTACAGATAGACTCAATCGATTACTGCACGCTTCTTAGCAACTGTATTGAGGATGCAACAACGACACGAAGGACACATGTGTACCTTCGCACTGTACTCAGCAATGTAAGGCTCGAAGAAGAATAATATCAACATCAGACGTGAGTTCCCGGCCACACGACACTCTCCCAAAGCTCCCTCAAGTACTGATTCAAGCAAATCCCACACTGCCCACATCTATCACACCCCGCTTCCATCCTCCCTCCCGCATACATAACGAACTTCGAACTCTCCGGCCTCTCACCACAAGGCCCAGTCTTTAAATCATACTTATCCGGCGCCTCTTGCCACTCCCACTCCCTCATTTCCGCCCGGTTGGTCGTGGTATGCACATCAACACCACACTCCTCGCCTAACTTTACAACTTCTTGGTACAGTAATTTGTCCCTGCGCATTACAGTACTTCCACTCTTCGGGTCGGAATGCATTGCATCGATAACCTCGAATGCCCCCCCCGATGGGTCACCAGTAAACCGCGATTGTTGATCATAGTCGAAGAACATCAGGCTTTGCAGCGAGTTCCCTTGATGCTCGTTGAGTTGGCTGACAATTCTCTCTGCGTCATCGAGCTCCGCCGCGCCTGTGCGAAACGACGCTGTTAGGAGTTCTCGCGGCGCCCCAAAAACGGCGACGGCCAAGCTATAGTTCAGCCCTCCTGGGTTATCGAGCCACAGATGTTTAAGGCTAGAACATCGTGGGGATAGCCCTGAAGATGAGTGTTAGAGTATCAGGGCGTTATTATGCAGTTGGTGGATTGGGTTGCACTTACAGTAGTCACGTGTATAATCTCTGTCGTCGTCCCAGTCATTTCGATGATTCCGCAATTAGATGCTTTTGATTTTGGGAAGACGCATAAGCCGAGCTAGAAGCGGACCGGAAGCGAAGCTTTCATCGTTGGAATCAGGGTAATGTAAGTCAAGCCAAGTGTCCGACTTGACACCAACAGCTACGGAGCGTACATTCGCCAAGCCAGGCGTTGTGTTCCAGTCATTCTTGTCAATTCTATCGACGATCAGGTCTTGGATCCAGTCGAGTGTGGATTGTTCCCACATGTCCCCGTCTTGTACAGCGGCATGCGTGACGAATTTACGGTCGACTAGGCGAGGCAAGTGTGCAATGATCATGGCTTTCAGTATCGTGTCAAAGCCATCCGTGACTGCCGTAGCCCAAAGCTCCGCAGGTTTATCATCGTTAATTCTGTCGCGGATGAGGTCAAGATATGTATCCCGCTCGTCGTGAGACATGAAGTCCATGGAGCTGTACTGGGGTGGGGAAGTATCCTCGATGACGTTTATATTAAAGTCCAAACGTTTCCAATGTTCCCAAGATCTGCGATCATACCAGACCTCAAAAGAGCGAACGTGCCATGCCGCGATTGGGTCATCATGTCCCAAGACGCTGCGAAGGAGCGTGACCACGGTTTCTGGTGACACATCCAAAGCAACTCAATATTTGTCGTGAGCATCGCGATGACGTTGCAGTACGATGGAAGAGCAGGTCGCAAGCCGCTTGCAAGTGCAGGCAAAGTCCAGATGGACGCTGGGCCAATGCAATCTATGATTTGAAGGATAACTTCCATTGAAAGATCGGTGGGCGGACACAAAGAATTGTCGATTGGCTTCAGTTGATCAACCACAGCCATAATTGGTGACGTTCTGGATACAGCCATGGTACCTCGGAACAGTCAGGCGCAGATAGGAGAGAGTTTAAGGGGTGCTGAGTCTGAAGGATTGCTAGCTAGCGCTGGCCCTTGCACGTCGCGCGTGGGTGGTCGTTGTGCTGAATCGCAGGAATGTCATGACAAGGTCGTTCCATGTCCGGCAACGCAAAGTTATTTTCTGAACTTGGTCGGTATGGCATCTCTCGTGGCAGAGCATTCGATGGGCCTTGTAAGTGGGCTTGGATGGTGTAAGGACGTGATGGCCTGCGAGATGTCGATGATGTTGCTAGCATGGTCGCGCTTGCCCCACCGCGAATTCCTTCGACGCGTCGCGACAACTCGCCTACAGCAACGCACAAGATGCGCTTCAAGGCGTCAATACAGAACATCACCATCTTCACGAGTACATGTAGCGTGGTCATACTTGTAATAACAGCTGACTAATGTACCATAGAGCTTACTGCATCGCTCAACTCGCTCGGTCCGCTCGCATGGGTGAAGCTCAGCGAAGAGCAGGTGTGCTTCACCATCATACCAGAGCAGGGCACACAGGTATGGGCGTGAGTGAAGGGCTTCATCATGTGCTTCTCTCTTCTAACTTGACGCAGTGTTCTGTCGATTGTAAGCTTGCCGTTTCCAACTCATGACACACAAGCCTAATGCGCTGCGCAGGACTCCATATTCGAAACCATCAGCGTCCAGTCCGCCGCCAACAATGTAATAAACCTCGAAGTCCCGCTGACGTCACTCAATCGCGCGCTCAAATCAGCCCTGAATGCGACGTCAGCGCAGATCCGCCTCACTAAGAAGGACAATATGCCCATGCTGGCCCTCACCATTGTCACTACCACATCCTCGAACACGTACAGCGCTTTCCCGACAGCTACGAACAACGACGATGGATTCGATCCCTCGTTCGATAACGAGTTTGGTGGAGGCAATCGCGAGACTATTGTCACACAGGAAATACCAGTGCGGGTCCTGGCACCAGATACAGTGGCCAGCCTACATGAGCCGACTTGTCGAGAGCCAGACGTGCACATCATGTTGCCGCCCCTGATGCAGCTGAAGAGCATAAGCGACAGGTTCACCAAGCTAGCACTGGCAGACACCAAGACGGGCAGTGGATCTACAGCATCGAGAACACGTCTGGAGATAGCAGCGAACATGCACGGTTGTCTCAAGATGAGCATCAAAACGGATGCGATGAGCATATCCTCGGTCTGGACAGATCTCAGTAACCCGGATCTGGACCCAAATCAGGTCGAGGGAGGGGAGTCTGGCATTGCCGATCATCCAAGCACGCGCATGAGGCTCTTGGGAACTGCTGACGGTCGTAGCGAGGAAGGATGGGCCTCGGTCAGGATTGACGGCCGAGATTGGGGCAAGGTTATGAGTGTGGGCAGGCTGGGTGGTAGAGTCATTGCATGTGAGTGGCGTTCGTCCGTACAAATTCGACTTGTGCTGACAAGGACCAGGTTTCTGTCACGAACATGCACTCATTCTCTATGTTTACCTGCCTAATGAGCACAGCGAGGAAGAGTCAGTGCTGACAGTATGTACTCTTGTGGACATTAGCGTGACTACATGCACTAACTATTTTGCAGTACTACGTCAGCTCCTATAGCGCATAGCTGCGATTCAGTGCTGTCACGACTTATGACCTAGATACCCGCTCACACAAGAGCATGAATTGATGGTTGCAAACCCAGAATCTCCTTCTGCATGACTACCTCTGATCGATGCGACAGTCCGATCCACATCTTCCCGATGACGTCGAAAAGGTATCTAAGATTAGACGATCAATTGATGCTACGGGTCGAGCATCCCTGGCCGTTCCGATACTGAGGAAAAAGACAGTATGACTACGTTTCGACACGGCGATATCCAGTAAACTGAGCCCATCCCTTGCCGCATATCGACACGGGGCTTTGTTGAAGTTCTACAATCGTGATTGCATACGACCTGATTCTATGTACAACGCTTCTATCGTGAAAGTAAGTACACGCTGAAGCCAATTTATCTCGCGCCAGCATCTTTCCTCGTCGCTGACGATTACCTTCGATGCCTAGACACGATGTTTAAACGGTCTGTCTCTTCACTGAGATGTCTGTGCTTGAAATGGTAGTCGTAGAGTACATCTGCTCGCTATGAGTAACACATCCAGTATCAATGTATGTACCATCACTGACCTGTCCAATAGTCCCTTGTATCTCGTACCTTCCAGCACTCGAAATCGGGACCGACTTGCCCCTCTTCGTCGTGGCGCTACATGCCGTGAAAGATACGGTCCCATAGTTTGGCGTCTGGACTAGCTCTCCGGGTACTTTCTGATACGCCTGCATGAATCAGTTGGCTGCGAGCGCAATCAACTTTTCTGGCTCAACACCTGCAGGACCCGCGAGCGACTGGGTAGTCTTCTTGTTCTGGGTTGTGTTTTCGATCGTGACAGTGCCTCCCGCAGCCGCGGTGTTGATCGTAACGGTGATCGAGTTGCCATTCGCGACTGGCACTGTCGACGAAGTATCTGTTACGGGATCTGGCCAATAAGCTGCAAAGCTCTTGAGCGTGCTGTTGTACACTATTCCGCCACCGAGAATGTGACGGTTTATGAGAGGAGCGCATCACGTGTGCCACGTGCTGGTGGTCTGATGCTGCTTCCTCATCTTATCAAGCACCTCTTACCTGAACTGGATCATAAATACGTCATGTAAACAGACGCTGCTGATGGCCTGGTAACAGGTCATCACGAACAGAACACACAACAATACAGCAGATGATACATAGATTTACTGCCCTGCGCGGTTCCACACTTGACTTACTGCTTCGCGCGGTTACCTTTTGATTCTCTGCATTCAACGCAACAGAGAACATAGTCCTGCTGCAGAGTGTCCCCAATACCAACCCATATAGACAGGCTATTCGCACCAGAGAGCGTCGGAATCATGAAGGTGCCAGTCACAGTGACGAAGGAATCGCCCTCTGAATGCCTACTGGGGTCAGCCTGTATGTACCACACGACTTGTGCAACATAACCACGTACCGGGTGCTTTCAGCATACCAACGCCCCGGTTCAGGTCAAATGCAGCGGCTGCGAGCGAGATCAGACATGCGCTGCTGAGAAAAGCGGTCAGTCTCTTGCTTGCTGCGATTGGGTACAGTGGCCAATGCGAGATTGCGACTTTATCAGAAGCGTTCGTCCAATGAGAGGAAGGGTAAGATGATACTTGGAGAACGAACAAAGCCTCGATGATCCAGCAGAGTGCGTAAAAGTATGAGCGACCTCCACTGACGACATAGCAGGATCTATATTGCTTCAAGGGTGCGTGCCCAGTTCATAAGAACCAGACGCACGATAGCATGCCTAGCCCACATTTACCCAACTTGACAATGTTTGGACTTCATTAGTTGCAGCCGGATGTATGCGTCGACATTGCTTCGAGGCAGAGATACCCGCTTCATTTCTATCCCCAAATTCGACTTCTTCAAATTTTGCCACGCACCAGTCACAACATGCATTAGTTCCTTGGCCGGTTGCGTAAGTATAGGCGAGAGACGCGGATTACGAACGAAAGAGCTGACCCAATATGAGTATACGGCGACTCATCTTCCCCACAACTTGGCGTTGGGGCACCGAAGAACCACATATGGAGCTCATCCAATCTTGTCACAACGTCGACCCAACCAGATCATACTTAAGGTGGAGAGCCAGCCATTCACCGTTTGTCGTTGTGCAATTTTACGGACGGAATACGCCTTGCACGACACCCACGAGCTCAACTGCTGGGAAGCGGTCAAGAGTGTTGATATCTGATAAATATGAAGAGGTAAATATGGTGGTTTTCATTCGGAGTCATGGGTTATGCTAGCCAATCATGGTGACACCATTGCAAGAAGTTGAGGGCTCTCAAGCACTGCAATGAGGTAGCCTAAGCAACCCAATTGAGAAGCACACCCCTCACGTCGAAGAGTTACGACGATGGTGTATACGTCGCTGCTCAAGCGGTATATTGGTCGAGTATCGATCAGCAATCGTCACTCCGGAGTAATCGATTGAACGTGATACATGTATCTCAATGGCACCAATCGGGCATCAGGGGTATTCCTGACCTGCCTTATCTTCCGCTTCAGCAAAGACAAGTGCTTGGGGCGCTTCGTTCGCCCAACATATGCTCATCGCCGTCATTTCAATCCCATTTTCTGGAGAGTGGCATGGGCCCTTGGCAGCCACGCCTGGCGTTCACGACATGGAAGCCAGTGCATCTGTATAAGAAACCGGGGCTCTGTTTGTCCTCTCTTTCTCCTTCATTGCTGCGTAGACGTATTTGCCAGTTCACGATGAAGATTCTGTTGGTCTCCGCCTTAGCGTTACTTGCGCTTGCGAATGCTGGTTATGCTTCCCGTGTGCACAGCTTGTTATCGATCGCCTTGACCCATTGGCCACACCGGGTCAGGCACCATCACCGCATCTGCATCAAATCTTGGGCGCAGTAAGTTGTGATTATATGGTTATCAAGACCGACTGATGTTATGTAAAACTCGTTCAATGTCACCATGTCTCCAGAAAAGGACCTGCCTGGAGAGTCGACTTGCACATCTTGCCTGTTCAGCGAGGACTTCTCAGTGAGTGACCTTCATTCACGATATCATATGACCTGTCACTAATGTAGCTTAGAATGACTGGACTGCTGTACTGTATGTTCTTCCAAAACATCCAATGGCGCAACGAAAACTCGGTCATTAACTTACTATGGTATAGTTACTTCAAGGCAAGGAACAGCACATACAAGCGCGTACCTCAGCTGCCCAACGTTGGCTTCGACGGCGTCAATGGTGGCATGACTGTATAATACATGCAAGACGGCTTGTACAACTTCCAGCAAACATCCAAGGTCCAAGCCTTCCAGCCCCGCATCCGCATGTTCATCGGCGACGTCAACGCCCGCACAAAGCAAGAAGCCGAGCGTTTCCTCCAACTCACCTTCACATGTCTCCAGAACATGAACACCCGCGATCCACAAACTCTAGACTTTCCCAAAGCCCCTTGCTCTGCGGGCATCATGACCGCTGTCCGTTTCCCCACGTGCTAGGATGGGAAGAACATTGACTCGCCAGACCACATGGCGCATATGTCGTATCCGGAGTTTGGTAGCTTCGAGTCTGGCGGGCCATGTCCAGTGAGTCATCCAGTCCGTATGGGGCAGTTGTTCTATGAGGGTATTTGGGATACGAAGCAGTTTAATAACAAGGCTGATTGGCCGACGGATGGGTCGCAGCCTTTTGTGTGGAGTTTTGGTGATGGGTGAGTGGTCTTTGAGCCATAATCTTGTGAACGGAGAATCTGCTAATGCTTGCTTGTAGTACTGGCAACGCTAACCATGGCGATTATCTCTTTGGCTGGCAGGGTGATGCGCCGCAGCGTGCACTGGATAGTCCGTGCTATCAAAATTGTCCGACGCTGAAAACGCAGGATGTAGCTGCTATGAATAAGTGCACCGTACCGCGTGTGGTAAACCAGGACATCGATGGCTGTGAGTGTGATCTCTTGTTGTAATTTAAAGCTTTCATTGACGCTTTGTAGAGGTCAAGGAACGTCCTGGTGGTCATCAGGCGCAGTATGTCTAGAAGCGCTGGACTGATGAGATCGTATACTTCGACGTGGCACATAATTTGGTGTTGTGTCCACATATGTCGTTCATTGGGTTCAGCGTTCTTGGGTAAGAACAGATATGCGGAGGAATAGGCCTTCAGCTTCATTGTTGTGCAATCACTTCGTGTCTCGCTTTTATTTCCCGCAGTCCGTCCTCGAAATTCGATGCCACCATTTTACACCCCCCGGAAGTGCCTCGAGGTCAACGTACACCTCTCTTGCGAGGCAACCTCAGCTTAACACACTACAACGTATGCGTGCCATAGCTGGCAAGGTTTATCCCGCACAGCCTGTTTCTGTTCAGATGCATGATAGCTGCATGGTTTTGTTGTACAGGTACGTCACCAGGCTTAACGAAATCAGAACCGACGCATGAACATGACTCGCGAAAGAGTGAATTGAAAGTAAAACTAGTATGTAAGCACGCGCCCAGCTGTCAAACCATGCACTCATCCCACAACTCCCCATCCGACATGACGCACTCTAAAAGCTTGTAGTGCCCGATCACGAGGTCGAACTCTTGTACTCTCTCGCGTTAACCTTTCTGCTTCCCTCAATCTTATTCCAGTCAACTCCTTGAACATATTATCTCTCTCCAGCAACATGTCCCTCAAGGCGCTCGTTTTCGTGAGTCTTGCGGTGTTCGCATCCACTCCACCACCCCCAGAAGAAGCGTCGTACAACACGTGCTCGCTGCTCCAACGCGATCATCCACTCATCATCTTGTTCCCGGGACAGCACGAATATGACATCGAGACGCGTGATAGTAAGTTCGCAGCCCAGGACCCAATGGACTCATCAAGGCTAACTACTCACAGAGATGCACTATGCCTCTTCCAACTTTCGGAACCCATATTGCGTCTTCGTTCTCAACAGTGCGCAGGATGTGGCTGATGCACTCTACCTCTTCAAGGAAAACATAACCAAGTTCGCGGTCCGCGGTGGTGGGCATATGCCGATTGGTGGCAGCAACAGCATCAACGCGCCCGGTGTGATGCTTTCGATGTCGAACCAAGATATGCTGGCATTGAGCGACGACAAGTCTGTGGTCTCCGTCGGTCCCGGACATCGTTGGGCTGATGTGTACGAGTATCTTGAACCTCATTGCCTGGTCGTAGTCGGTAGCCGCATTGGTGCAATTGAAGTCCCTGGCTACTGCTTGGTGGAGGTCTCTCGTTCAACTCGAGCCAGTATGGCTTTGCGTCTGATAATGTTGTCAAGTACGAGGTAAGTCTATGCCTTGAATCGGGTTCCACATGCGCCTTGCTGACACAGGTAGTGCGTTCTAGCCAGAGTTTCTAACAATCAAATCAATCAATCCGTCCTAACTTGATGTAGTAGAAGTTCAACTTCTAAGAGTAATGCTCTAACCTAGAGAAGCAAGTGGGAGCCCCACTAAATTGATTGTTGGAAAGTCTGGTTCTAGCCAATGGCATCATCATCGAAGCTACCACAGACAACTCGTGCTCCGATCTCTTCTGGGCTCTGAAAAGCGGCGGCAACTCACTCTGTATTGTCACTGGCTTCGATTTATCTACCTTCACCTCACCCCAAGTATGGGTTGGCACAGCGCAATGCTCCAGCAATCAATCCGCCACTTTCCTAGACGCAGTGAGCAACTTCGCCTACTATGGTGCACTGAACGCCAAAGCAGCTATCACACCCATCATCTCCTTCATACCTTCGCAGAACAAGGCATCATACCTCCTCACCAAATTCTACGACTCTGAAACCGATTTGCCTGAGGCATGGCAGAACTTCAGCAGCCCCAATATGAGCCCGTCGAACGACACGTACAAGCTGCAACCACTCAGCACATTCATAAATGTAACCACCAGTCCCGTAACAGGTTCGCTACGACGCAAGTGGCGCGTCATCTCCAGCATCGCTGATCGCGAAGCGCTCGAGATAATTCACGCGACTATGCTGGATCTCGCTCGCAAGCGTCTGATGTTCGTGAACGGCGGCACAGCTGGTCTCGCTTTTCAGCTCGTCACCAAAGAGTTCATACGTCAGGGCGAACTCAAGGGTGGAGATCCGCAAGGCATCGACATCTCGCGCGTGCTTTACTTCTGGACTGTGCTGCAGCTCGCATGGGCGAACAAAGGCTACGACGATCAGACCATGGATGCATTTACAGACGAATTCGCAGCTACGGTGAATGATCAATTGGCGAGTGCCAGTCGAGGTGCGCAATATCTCTTCATGGACGATGCAGGTGAGGGACAGCGCGTGTTTGAGAGCTATGGTGCTGAGAACTTGGAGAAGTTGAAGGCGACAAGGGAGAAGTATGACCCGCTAAAGGTGTAACGTACCTCACGGCTTCGCCGCCCACACGGGTTCGCCGCCCACTTTTGCCAAGCCCCCACCAAACTCTACCTTTCTACGTGATGCCTCAACA
>ML978380.1:0-23213 GCA_010015745.1 Setomelanomma holmii
GACAATGATGCAGTAGAAAGGGCGGTAAGCCTTGTCGGCTCTAGGACGTCGACTGACGTCTTCTTTCATCTTGCCCTAGATGCAAGGGATGCAAGAATCTGTCTACTGTTCTCCTTTCCTATTTGTGCCTACTGTAAGGCCTGTAGTAGAGTCTTTGAGATGCTTAATAGCCTGATAGCTTAGATAACTAAGCAGCTGATAGGCTTTCATTGCAGTGACAACTTAAGGTGGCTTTGCTTGAGTAGAAGCAGCTGCTGCTATAGCCTGAAAAGGCTGTGTGGCGTCTTAAGCGTTCAAGAACTAGTGACCTCTAACTTGTTCAAGATCTATAAAGAGTGACTCATCTTCCTTAAAGAGCGTGTTCGTCTTTAAGTTAAAGTAGATCTTCTTGCAACAGCTAAGACTGAAGATATTAGCCATATATCCTAGGATATATGCCACTTTCTTAAGCGTGATTAAGGCTGTCTTATTGCCCCTTTTTATGTCAAGAGTTACCTCTCCCTAGGCCTGTATCTGATACAAGTTACAGCCTGCTTGTACAGTGTCTTGAGAGGAAGGAAGCCTAATTTGCTTCTAATTAGACTCTGTCTTGTTGCAGATGTGGACATCTGATCTAGGGTCTATCACCCATCGGTGCTGCAGCAATTAGGCGTGCAACGACAATGCCGCGTTTGACTGCAATAGTTGCAAGGGTTGCTTGAGACAGGCTGTATTTGACGCGTATCCGTCAGAGCTACAGTCTGAAGCAGTGTCAGCTTGATAAGCATGACGTGATGCGGAGTTCTTGCGTTTGGCTAACTCAGCCTTAGCTTTCTCCAGATCGAACGTCCATTGAATGCCTGCATCCTTGTAGGCCTTCTTGACCTTCTTAAGCGTATCCTTATTCTGAAAGGTTTCAACAAGCTAAGATAAGGCCTTTATGCTAGGCTTGAAGTCTTTAAGCCTGCCTTCAGCCTTAGGGTTGAGAGTGAAACACTGAAGGACTAAATGATAGAGCCCACAGACGCATGTTGATCAGTCCTTCTTCGGGTGATCTCTTAGCTTAGGCTCTGTAATTAATAGAGAGGTGAAACTCCCTAGCGTTTTAGTCGTGTTTTGGGCTGTAGGTGCTGTTCATCAATAACGGCTGATTAAATCTTGTAGGGTCAGAGTTAGAAAGCAAGCGTTTAATTCACCTTACTCTATAGCAAGGAACTGCGCTTGTGCCTATGCCTCGTCTCCTGAGTCCCGTACAGCATAGATGAATCGCCACTGTGCTTGGGTTTCTGTCATCCCTGGCATGCTCTCTTAAGCACATTGAGATGTAATTTGCGAGTATTCGTCTAGCCAGGCTTAGGTGTTCTAGTTCTTTAGCTTCTTCTGAATATCGCTGTATCTGGCGGCAAGCTCTAGCCTGCGCTGTTAGTCTGTGACCTTAAAGTGCTTTTAGAGCGTCGTAAGCTGACTCCTGGGATCGTTGTACTCCACCCTATTAATGAGGTGGGCGTGTGACGTCGCGACAGTGCGTAAGATCTCAAGATTGACCTCACTAATCGCTTTTTAGATTAACTCCTGGCGTCTGGACTTGATTTCCTATATTTTCCAGTGCTCTGATGTAGCATTATCAGCTGGCTCTGCAACAGGTGGTAGAGACAGTGTAGCTGAATCAGGGTCGCAGTACTGCCATACGCCCTTGATGGAAGCGTATCGTCGTTTGGCAGCATACCAAGATGTCTAGTCCGCAGAACCTTGGAGGATTGTAGTAGCACGAATATCTGTGCTAGTGGTAGCTATTATAGCAAAAAGAGCTGCCTTGTGCTAGTCGGCAGAGAAAATGAGGTAAAACCTTAGAGTGAGAACTGGTTCTTAAAGCGTTGCGTGATGCGACAACAGTAAGCGTGCAGCAACAAGAGGATTGCAGGGACAACGTTCACAACGTGTATAGCAATTAAAGTACTAGAGGCGTGAAAATAGCCTTAGTAGAAGAGATACAATCTTAAAAGGTTGTAACAACAGCAAGCGTGCAGCAACAGGAGGATTGCAGGGACGACGTTCACAATGTGTATAGCAATCAAAAGAGTGAACAATCTTATTTGAGTATCGCAGCGTGGTGCGGGGATACCGGGCTCATAACTGTTAGATGTGGGAGCACAGGGCAGGTATGAATGAGGCAGAAGGTTGTTGTATTGAGAGAGCTACTGTGAGCGATTATATACACAACCAGATGAGTAAGCAGGTGACTAACAGAGTCACGTGAGATGCAGTTCACAGTGTACTGTGTGAACTGAGGTGCCAGGCTGACAGTTGCCATTCCTGATCAAGCGCGCGTCATTGCGGCGTTTACAGGAAGTACAGCACATGTTACGGCCTCGGCGGAGCTACTCTAGTGTGAGTTGGGATAGCTCATTTACGGCTATATATATGTAGCTAAGCCCACGTCACATAGCCAATTCAACGCAGTCCTTCTCAGCTCCTCACACCGTTACAATAATGAAAGCGATACCACCAATCGAAGTCGAAAAACACCAAGTCATGCCTTCTGACAACATCCTAGACGGATCCATGAGCGAGGCAATTACGCAATCTCGCATATCCCACACATCAGATTCTGCGAACTGGCAACGCGAGTACCGCCGCGAACTCTTCAAGCTCCTCGTCTCCTACCTGAATGGAATCAATCAGTTCAGCTCCGACTCATACGACATCGATGCAGAAAAGCAGATGGACTTCCTGCTCAACCTGCTCCGGTTCAGCGATACAGAGGCCCTACGAGCCCAGCTAGGCGTTGACACAGCGCGTGTACAGATTGCTCTAGAAAGCTGGATGAGCATGCGTCGCCGTCTAGGCGCGTTCCGCAGCGCGACGGGCTACTTTGGATGGCCGGGCGAGCAGTGGGCAGAGTTCTTGAGGCACTTAGATACTGTGCCGAGTGCCCAGGCTATACTTGCTTATGTTGACCTTCAAGGCAGAGAAGGCGAGTGTGGGTACGTGGCTGATACTTTTGATGAGGATCTTGCGAGGGTTTTCGATGCGCTGACGAGGGTTCCGGGGCGTAATGGGCCCAAGGCGTTCGAAAGTGTGGGAAGGTATAATGAGGTGCTTTTGGACTGGTTTCGGGAATGGGATGTGTAGGGTTTTTTTAACGGCGGAGATAATAATGTCAATCCAAGCGTGCCGGGACGCACGGTGTAACGGGACACTTTTTCTTTGGGGCGCTCGGAGTGTTTTCACCACGCCTGTTGATCGACAGGTGCAGCGTGCATCCATTGTAAAGCTCTCGTTCTTCTAGCACATCAGCCTGCTAAAGCGGGAGGTTGGAAGACAGGATCTGGGATCACGCACAGGAGGCTTCATTAGAAGGTAGAAGCGCTTAGGCGGTAGAAGCAAGAGAAGGGCGATGCATTTCCTGGATCTGGGCGCACGCACGGGAGGCCTGCTTAGACGGAGGTCGGAGGACAGGATTTAGGTTCACGTACGGTTGAAGCGCTTAGGTGGTAGAAGCTGGAGAAGGGCGATGCAGTTCCCTGGATCTGGGCACACGCATGGGAGGCTTACTAAAGCGTGAGGCAGAAGACAGGATTTGGGTTCACGTACGGTTGAAGCGCTTAGGCGGTAGAAGCTGGAAAAGGGCGATACATTTTCCTAGATCTGGGCGCACGCATGGGAGGCCTCCTTGAACGGAAGTCAGAAGACAGGATTTGGGCTCACGTACGGTTGAAGCGCTTAGGTGGTAGGAGCTAGAGAAGGGCGATGCATTTCCTAGATCTAGGCGCACGCACGGGAGGCCTGCTTAGACGGAGGTCGGAGGACAGGATTTAGGTTCACGTACGGTTGAAGCGCTTAGGCGGTAGAAGCTGGAAAAGGGCAATACATTTTCCTAGATCTGGGCGCACGCATAGGAGGCCTCCTTGAACGGAAGTCAGAAGACAGGATTTGGGCTCACGTACGGTTGAAGCGCTTAGGTGGTAGAAGCTGGAGAAGGGCGATGCAGTTCCCTGGATCTGGGCACACGTACGGGATGCCTGCTTGGACGGAGGTCGGAGGACAGGATTTGCTTCGCTGTTTTGTGTGGCTCTTCAGCCAAAAAATGTGAAGTTGGCGCACGGGCCGAATATTCCTCACTAAAAACGAGCTCCTTCGTATGCAACCGCCACCCCGCAAAAACCGACCCCACGACTAAGTCCATGCACTGGGCTACCACGTGCTGGTGAAATAGAATGCTTTGATATAATTCGTTACACATGGTATCAGTCGCCTGCCCTATCCATTCATCCTAACATCCCTTCCCATCGTTGTGCTCTTTCATTGTTGTCCTCGCACAATAAGCAGCTTAGTCCTACTCAACGGTATAGTAGTCGATGTTATTCCGCGTCGTTATTCCACCATTCATCTTCTAATAACTCTTTTGCGGTTGGGCGGTCCCTCCAATCGAGTTTCATTATCTTTGATATGAAGATGTTGTCTCTCTGATTTACTTCGCTCTCGGTAGTTCGCGAAAATGGCGTTGTCTTCTCTTTGGGGATATTTTGCATGATCAACATAATAGATTGGACCGTTTCTGGGTCTGCAATCTCAGCGATTTTGGCTGGGAAAGGACCAAAATATTTGAATTGCTCTTCGACAACCCCAACCACATACTCTTCGTCATCGCGTTTCAATCCTTTGGGTTGGAAAAGGTTAAAGTGTCCACCGTAGATAAGGCTGATAAGCTGTGAAGACGTCAACTTTCATCTATACTCATGATTGCAGTAGGACTGTGACGCACCATAGCACCGAAAGACCATATGTCAGCCGCAGTGTTCCATGGCAGTTCCATGAGAATCTCTGGGCTTGTCCACATCGGTGCTCCCACCACAGTGCCAGATGTAGCCCACTCCGAGTTAGCGGGGTAGCATCCACCTAAGTCGCCTAGTTGGACGTCGGAAAATCGAATGTCGCCTTCTTGCAGATTAACGAACACGTTATCTGGCTTGACATCTAGATCATCTATTAGTCACATACAATCCATCTTTCATCCAAGGTAGCAGTATACCTGTGTGCACAAACCCATCCTCATGTAAGGTCTTTATTGCCTCTAGTACACATCGCGACACGTATTTGAGTTCTCTCCTATTCAAAGTTCTTGCAACGGACGCGTCTAGAAGGTCTCCTTGCAAGTACTTTAGGGCGATAGTCACAGGGAAAGACGGTTCGTCGATTTCATCGATCAAAGGTCGGAGGTACGGGGTGCGGTGCTGAAATCTTTTGAGTACGTTTCTTTCATTCTCTACCCGCGGGTGATCCAGAACGCTCTTGATCACCACAAGCTCCTGCAAATGATTTCTAGCAATTATAAAAATTTGTGATAAAGATTGGGTGTATTCTGCTTACTTCGCAAACCACACAGTATCTTGGATTTCTTTCGTGATCGTGTATTTGCTAGCACGCCCCTTCAGAACCTGACCGATTCGAAAGAGCGAAGACATAGGATTAAGCTCAAACTTTATGATCAAGCACAGATGGTTTAGTTAAGGATAAGACAAGAGTTGTGGTTTGCACAACAAGAGGTGATAGGAACGAGAATGGACAGCGGTGATGGAGCGCTCAATGCCAAGATGCTACCGTGCACGGCCGCGTAACGCCCGGGGACGCGTAAGCCGGTACGGTAGGAGCTACGACCAGCTACTGGCTTGAACTCATCGCCTTGCATGCATAATGTCCTCGAACGTAACGCGCGCGCCTAGCAGCCCTCAAATAACGGCGTGTTCTTAACCCGGCGCTTAAAATCACCTAAAACCAATCGGAATCCACCGGGCTTGTCCCACCCATCCTGGCTCGGGCCGAGCTAGAGCCTCACGAAAATTTAGCCGACTACGCCTCATCCCAAATTGGCACTGTAGACCTTTTAGTTCACTGTGCCTCTTCCAGGTATATGAAGAGACGTGTAGCATACAAAATGACTGGTTCGAGGGTCTCTAAACAGGATGCGCTATGTCAGGAATTAATTACTTGGGCCTGTGCAGCGGGACCTTATACATGGCTATTCCACTGAGACCTGGTCAGACTTGCTATCAGTCAGTCGGATCTACAGACTGAAAACCTAATAAGGCTGGTTTTCAGTCTGTAGATCCGACTGACTGATAGCAACTCTAGACCTGGTGCCGTTGTCACCGGCTCTCTTGCTACGGACAGTACTTAAGGTGCATCATTCCTCGTCCACAGACTACAAAATCCCACATCTAGCACCAATCAGCTCCTTATTATAATCCATCTTCTTGCTTTCCAATCGTCTCCAAGCATCCCGAGATTAGCATGCCTTCCTTCAATAAAATTGTCTCCAAAAAGTTCATCTCCAATGTCGTCAAAGATGGGAAGACCGTGGCAGTCTCCGCTGCAACCGAAACCTCAACTTGGAAGCGGGACGACGTTACAGCCCAAAAAGTCGGCGAACTCCTCAAAAACTCGCTTGGCAATTGGGGTGGTAAACTTCCCGAGGGTACAGAGGAGATCTGTTCAAGGTGAGTGTAATTCATCTAGGAAACTGCATTCGGTCGGAAGCTTACCTTTGCATAGGGAGACTGAGCACAAGAGTGATAGCGACAATCGCAACCATATAACTGCTGTGTGTTTCGACGCAAAGGGTCAAGCAAAGACCGTCCACGTGCCTGTCAAGAAGACTTAGCTCCGGAACTGTTGCGTGCTACAACAAGACCGCCTTTCTCTACCAGAGACAAAGGAGTAAATCTTTCGTAATCAAGGCTGTCTATTAGGACGGGGCGGAAGTTGATGTGTAAAGAGGGTCTTGGCTGGGCTTCGGTCGTCCATGCTGCCATATTGACCATCGTGTCTCTTTCCACACCAGATACGGCATGTGCATCGATGGCTAAGACCTGCAGTTGCATAAGCAACTCTGAGTTGTCGGGTGAGAACTGCTTTGGCACAATGATCGTGTATCCGTTGTAATCCGAGTATTCAATAAACGCGTCCGCAGCCTGTCTTTGGTATCAGCGGTGATAACAACAGGGCATAGTTACGTACAGTCGCTTTGGTGGCAGGTGCTGCAGATTGAGCCATCTGAAAGTGAATGTCGTGCAGGAAGGCAACCAGTGAGGGACTGAAAGGCCGGCAAGGCAAGAATTGGAGGACGTTGCGCCGCAGCCTCATGGGCTGCGTAGACATATTATGAACCTGAACCCTCAGACCTTGCTCTCTCTTAGAGACCTTCAATCTTGGTGACACCAAGCCCCAGCATGGAATAGCTCCAACCAGCCTACCCCCACGAGGGGAGGCGAACAGGGATGGTAGTCCAAAACACCGTAGGCTGCAGGACCCTCTGCGATGCGCCAACGCTGGTTCTATTGGCATAGCATGGCTCGCAAAAGCCTAGTGCAGTGAGGGGCAAAGTGCAGGGTGGTAGCCGCCTGTGCATGATGGCGCATGGGGCGCATTGTGCCGCACGGAGGGCGGTCCCCGGGATCATTTAGATTTGAACTGAGATTTCTCAGTCTAAATCTAAAGTATTTTGGGGTCCCCCTTTCAAGTGCGTTCCTGCGAACCTCAATCTCAATGCCCTCTCTTACAGAAATGGCATCACATAGATCTCAAGAACTAATACAAGTCCTGGAACTATTTTCACCATCTATAGTCCTAGGAGACTCTGTGAGTAACAGTCTTGCAGGAAGCGCTAGCAGATAGCTTACATAACTTAAGGCTTTGCAGACCAGTTTTCGTCAATTCTTCAAAAAAGGCAGTTGCATTGAGTTCTGTAAACTTATTCCTGAGGATGTAGGGGCTCAGGAAGTATTTACATGCATTCAAGGTCTCCGGGACCCGCTCCGGACGGCCCATGTGACTGCACAGCAACTACGCCAGCCACACGCTGCTGCGCCACGCGATACCTCCGAACCACTTAGCACCGCGCCACATGCTGGTACGCCACGCGATGACGCCACGCCACACGAAGTCGCTACTTCGCCGTCCAATAAGCCAAACCCTGTGGCAGCGTACTTTAAAGTTTGATACCCAGACCTAAAGAAGGCACGAATTGAAACGATGACAAGGATCGCTCAAAGCACTGCCAAGGCCGGAAAACCCCATCGAAGCAGTGTCTTCAAAAGTGTCAGTTCGAAAGACCCAATTGTACAGGCAAGGGAGGTGTTTGAGATGGTACATAAATCATTTTTGTGTCGAAAAAGTCGACTCTACTTCTCAAATGCAGTAGATCTTGCTGCGTTGTCGACAACTAAACTCGCACAAGGACAGAACCGCAAGGATTTTGCTTTGAGCCAGATTAGTAAAGAGTTAGAAGTAGGAAAGAATTATGTGCTCGAGACGTACAACTTGGGCAGCAAGGACCTTACATGTATGGAGTTTGGAGGTCCGGCTTCTTTGCATTACATTAATGGCGCGAAGTCTGAGTAAGCATAAAGCTCTTTAATACAGGGACACTCTAACGCGTTGCAGTATAAGAAGACTCACCGACAATGACGTAGAGGCGTTATGCATCTATCGCCAGGAAAAGTATCCAGATATAGACCGCCATTACAGAGATCAAGATTTGAATATTGCATACGAGCTTGTTTCTGATCTTCGAGTCTTAGGCTTTACAGATACCACCATCGCAAAAGGCAGCACTAGATTGACTAAGTTGATCGGCGAACATGTGGACATGGAATCGCTTGTCCTCAATGGGGTGCTACTTCCGAGGAAGCATCTCAATGGTCGACAAGTCATCGAGTCAGCTACGAAACCTATCTCCGTCAGTCATGCTCTAGTAGCAACGGAAATGGCGACAGCAACAACAACAACAACAACAACAACAACAACAACAACAACAACAACAACAACAGCAACAGGGCCTCGACTAGAAGTGAACATGAGAGTGCCCTCCAATATAACGTTGCCTGGTACACAAGCGCTTATACCGCATGACCAAAGTTTCCAGGAGAATCCTCCTACATCAATTGAACCTCCAGCGAATGAGCATCAGGCTGCAAGCAGGGCAGCCACACCAACTAACGGCTTTAAACATCGTTTGACAGTCGACGCCAACTCCGCTAGGAAGAGGCACAAGACGGGCAATGAGGACGTACCAACTCTTTGTAGCGATACGGCAACAGCAGGACATAGCGAGACTCCGTGCCATGGCAACGCAGGACCAGATGGCCGAGTGAGACAGTCAAGAGGCATCCCCAATTATCAAGCAGTCACCACCTGTAGTACCGATGCTATGGTTACATCACAGAGCCTACAGTCGTCTCGACGGACCAGCAACCACAACTCCCATGTTTCATCGTCAAGGTGGGGCACAGGCCGAGCAGCGACAAGCCAGCGTCAGGACTGTGATGAAGAACAAGAAGGTAAATCTCTCGAAAACGATTTTTTTTATATCTTGCTAATCTTACATTGAAGCCTCATCCGGTGATACCAACGTCGACCATCGACCGCAACCGGATATCATGCGAGAAGATGAGCAGATTGACTCCACCACTACCTCAGAGGATGCGCTATGCACTCATGAAGACGGTCAATCCTTAGGCATCATGTCTGCAGCAAATGTCCTTCAGTCACTGCAACATGACGGCCATGGCTATATGGGAGTTGCTGCAACCGGAACGTGCCAGCAGCTAATCTCCTTATACGCAAGCTCATTCCAGTTTGGACAGTCCTCGGAGCCTTCTTCCGATCCTGGGGATCGAACGCAATTGTCGCCAACCACTTTAGGCATGATCAGGACACAATACGGTGCATCAGAGCATGGTAGTGCCGGGAGGGCAGCGAGCAGTACCGCAGTTTCGAACGATAACGAACTTCCTTCCCTTTGGGTCGCAGACATGCGCATAGGGAGCGAACGTTTGGGAGACCTCGATGTATTCTCTGATTACTACTAATTTCTAATCATATGTCGGCTCGGTGAACAGTCTTTGTGTAAGAATTGGAGTATCTAATGGCTCCGGCAGGTACATGACCCCTCCGAAAACTAAGATGACTGCACCATGCTGCAATTCCACTTCGTCTTTCTTTCCAGTCAGCTTGCTTCGCAGCTGTAACTTCGCGTTGCTGTTGAGGGTATGGAAAGGTTGGAAAATGATGATTTCGTGGTTGGAAGTCTCTAGCCAATTAGGTGGTTCCTGAGATATTGACCGCGCTCTAAGTACTGCGGGCGGAAGTTCGTATTCTTTAGGCCTTGCCTTACGTATTTTCGCTCTCGCGAGGTCCCTCACCAGCTGCTGGACACTTCGCACCTTGCATAGTATTAGCGAATGGCCCTCTTGGTATTGATCTGTATCAACCACACTATAGTTTCGTTGAGCTGAGTTCTGAACGCAGACGTTACTTCTCCAGGTATATACGATAGTGCAATTTTGGCTTGTACTGTGTCGTTCTCGAATTCCACATCCTTCCACTGATTGTCGGGCAACAAGGCGATCGTTTCGGAGATTTTGCTAGCTTCCTCCGCAAGACCTGTGTTTATGACCATGAAAAGTACCATATGGAGCCAATGTCGCGGTGCTGGAGGTCGAAGTAACGATCAGGCAGGGAAAGGCAGGCGTTAAGGTTTCGATATCACCAAAATGGCGTGTGAAGCATTCAGGATCATTCGTAGGCAACGTGGCGGTGCATGCGGGGCACTATTAACTTGCGCTAAATTACTAGACTTTTTCCGGAAAACCAATGCTCCCTCGCTCGCCTGCCATTGGCTAAAATAGCGTTGACAGCCCGTAAACGGAGCTAAAGGAAGGCTTGCAACTTAAGCGCATACGTGTTTACATCTTGCGCATGCTGCCTTGTAGAGGTAGAAGCAGATGCGAGGGTGCAAGGCAGAGGCGTGCAGGCGTGTTTATAGTAGCGAGGGCGGATAGGGCAGAAGTTTCTTTAGAGCCAGCGCGAGAACAGTTTCGTCTGCAAGGCAAGTGTTTAGCTACTGGCGCAGTGTTATAGGAGGCGATAATAGCGATAATAGAGAGAGAGAGGGACATGGCCTGCCAGCCGGGCTCCTCCGGAGGCTCTGCCGACGGCTTTTTTTGGCGGCTGCACCGGGCTGTTCGTGGTGGTAATATTAGTATCGTAGTGTTTAGGTTTGGCGTTCGTCACGTACATTCCATCCCGACATCTTGGCATTGTTTCAACGAATAAGAACAGAGCTTAATTTCGACCAATGAGCATCGATTTCTTCATGCAACCAGAGCCCCAAATAGATAATAATATGCAGCTAAAGCTGCAATAACACCCGAGAAGACTAACACCCGAGAAGACTAACACGAATCATCGCGTCCCGTTAGGTGTTTGAGTGTAATCGACGAACACTCGAAGCTCTTGTGCGCTTGCAGAATTGTCGTTGATTCGCAAGGAGCTCACAGAAGTCGTCGCTGGCTCTTGCGACGCTTGACTGGCCCCATTCCTCGTGTCCCCTTGAGTTTGGCAACTGCCACTATTCGCATTGCTACCACCTGCCTGACTTATAGAAGTAGTCCTTGGGCCGTTGGAAGAGTTGGGTAGATTGCTCGTCATGACGATAGTGAAGATGTTAAAGATAGTGGGCTATCATACAATATCTTACTAGAGCATACAGAGGAGCTAGGAATGTTGGCAGAGAAGTGAGGAAAGAATGATCAGCTTGCGTTAGGTACTGTGGTCGACACGAGCCTCAAGCATTTCACCAGCGACTAACGGAGCGAAGAAGGTGATGAAGTGACAATCCTATCAGGACGAAAGGAATAGCTATTTTCGTTAGCGGAGGAGTAAGTGTGGTAGATCGACTTACCTCCAGGGACGGTGGCTATTCCTGTACGACTGATGATAATGAGTGAGAGCAGGGGACGAGATCGAAGTTGAGAAGGTTTGTGCCTGTCTTAGGTTAGTGGAATTGCAGAAAGAAGAGCTTGGATCGTCAGTGGAGAAGTAAATGTGAGATGTCCACTTGCTTCGGAGATAGTGGCTGTGACGATACAGTGAAGAGATATCTTGGACTACCAGGCTGACGGTGAAATTGAAACAGAAGCTGATAGAATCAGGATCAATTCAGCACGCCCTGATTCGGAGAGACTTGTGAGCACACGTTATGGTAGATGCTCCTGATCGCAAGAATCTGCTTACGAAAGATCGCGAACTTACACCAAATGTGGCGGTGATGAGAAACACGGAGTAAATCAGTGGACCTGACTCTGCTACCAAAGGGTGATGGGGCCGACGGGGATCGAGAGAGTCTCGAAGGTGTGAAAGGAGGATTGCGCTGAGCAAAAGGGAATGCGTAGTGAAGAAGAGGTCTTTGAGGAAGAAAGAGATAGAGATCAAGTATGGACCTTTAAATCACTTTGTACAGCTTACACACGCTCCTCTCATCGCCTAAAACCGCGCCTTCTCTTCGTGTTGTAAAGATCAGCCGTCTGCAGAAACGGCAAGCAAGTGCCATATGTTTGGATCGCATCAAGACGCACGCTCAATGCAGCCATGTCTTCAACTTAATAGACACCCACCTGTAAGAAAAGCGGACGGATCAAAGGCACCGTAACGTGCGTTATTGTCTAGGTTCATCTAATCACAAAAAGGAACGGCGTGCTTTGTTTCAACTGCGTAGATCGCAAGACTGCATGGCATCCATACCAAAACTAAATCTCTTTGAGCTTTAGCAAGCAAGATAGTGGCTCCTGTTGGTCTCATAAGTCTGCGCATTGACATTCACATTGATTCTAGGCTCAACGCTTCAACCCTATGCTCAACCCTACGCTCAGCCCTACGCTCAACCCTACGCTCAACCCTACGTCTTAATTCTACGTTCAACTCTACGCTCAACTCTACGCTCAATCCTACACTCGACTTCATCATCTGGTCACGTGACAATGCGGGGCTTTCGGTAGCTGATCAGTCTTTGCGGAAGTAGATGGCCAACAAAACACCACGATCCCGTCTGGCATTTTCATATGCACCAGACAGGCGGACACTCTCTTCAACACTAGCATAGCTAGTTAATACGCTGCGACACCCTTATCCTCGGGGTCTACGTTACGGCCCAAAAGTGTGCGTGCCTGACGCTTGCGACAAATCACATGGCTCCACGACCCCACTAACTTCGTTCTACAGCTCTCAGCCTTTTAAGCTCGGGAACTTCACCTTCAGCATCACATCCCAGACACGTACATAGCGCGATCTATGCTGTTACATCCACTATCAGCAAGTACACAAAACCTCAAGTCAAGGGACGCGACCACGCGAATTCGGGAGGCGCCAGCGTCACCACGCGCAACACGAATATACCCCTTTGTCGTCAGAGTACTCAACTTGATGGTACGTCTCTTCTTAGAGAAACAATCCTCGTTCTAATTATTATTAATAGGCTTTCGATCTCGATAACGTAAAACCCCTCGATCCGAACACGGATTTTTCAAACATAAAAGTGAATGACGTTAGTTGGGTAGAAGGAAGTGGCAAAGAAGTGCAGTGGAAAAACAGCGATGTCACGGTCATCGAGAAGGATAGCGATGGAAAGGAGCATTTCAAACCTCTCTCTAGCGGGCGTGATGGTTCTTTAATGCTTAACTCAGGTATGTCTTTGTACATAGCAGGACGAAACCGTGCTATTGGAGTGTTGTCATCCTTCTATCGTGGTGGTGTCAGCACAATTTGTAGCGTGTGCATCATCGGCGTAAGCTATGTCAGCAGCAAGGAAACATATAAAAACACTAATGTGCATAGACTTCTGCACTTGTCCTTTCGCGAGTTCCTTGTCGACCCCCAAAAACAGGAGAAAAGCCCGTTCTGGGTTGACGAGTTGAGCACACACAAGAAGCTTGCATCTTGCTGTCTTGAGCTTATGTCTGGCCCAAGCGGCCTTCGTCAAGACATGTGCGGCCTCTTAGGACCGGGAGTGCTAAGGAGCGAGATCCATTATGGGACGTTTGCTAGCACTCTGCCACCTGAACTGTAGTATGCTTGCCGCTACTGGATTAGCCATCTTATACAGAGTCAACAGCACATTGGCGATGGAGACACGACGCACCTGTTTCTTCAGAAGCACCTTCTCCACTGGCTCGAAGCTATGATCTTCATGAGAGAGTCAAGCAGATGCATTCATCTACTTGACAGCCTCCAGGCACTTGCAGGCGTACGTTCTATGCACGATATGTCTTAGTAATGGGCTAATATACAGGGCAGCCTTCTGTAAGCATGGTTCAAAGCTTTCTCCAGGACGCTAAGCGGTTTGTGCTACTGTTCCAAACTATACTTGCAGATGCTCCTCTACAAATCTATTATTCTGCAATCGTGTTCGTGCCGCAGACGAGTCTCATCCGGCGAACTTTCGAGCAGCAGGTGCCACATGAGGTTAGAATGCTGTCAATGAAGGAAGCAGACTGGGACGCGTGTCGCAGCACGCTGGAGGGCCATTCCAATTCAGTCATGGCGGTGGCCTTCTCGCCAGACGGGCAAATCCTGCACACTAATGCAGGCGACATTCCATTGTCATACCCCGCAATCGTGCCATCGCCTTCCTGGCAAAAGAATCAGTCTGCCAGTATTCTAATACAGGGTCAATGGATATTGCGTGACCAGCAACGCCTTTTGTGGCTTCCATCTGAGTATCGATCATCTTCAACAGCAGTACACCTTGATGTAGTCTGTTTAGGTCTTCTATATGGCCGTGTAGTCTTACTTAAAGTTCTATAGTGTTCTGCAGTGCACATTCGAGTCAGTCTTCTCGCATCAGTTATCTTACTCTATATATATTTTATACATTTATTCTGTTAGAGGGACGGAGATGCACACAACTATATACTTACGATATTTGCCACATAGAAGCTTCGAGAACACAATTACGTGTTGAATTCCTACAACTATGGTAGCCTAAGTTATGACAGAACATGATCGAGCGCCTTAGTTGTACTAACTATAGAATCTAAGTTATACCACTCTTCCTTCCCTCCCTAACTTACTGTTCAAGGGCAGACTTTGGATATCCTCATTAATTAGCCTAAGCTAAGCCACAGTCCTAGCAGCCGCTAAAAATAGATTACGCAGAAATAATCACATAAAAGGTGCAGGAGCCGCCTTGTGCGAGCTTAGGTACTAATTACTACAGCAATCTTACGTAAACATAGGCATCGCGGCTGCTACAAGGCTGGACGTGATTTATACTGCTGTCGTATAATCTGTAGGACATAATAGCACTCTTTAACAAGCATTGCAGGCAGCATCTCAGGTAGCTGCTGAGGCCTCTAGAGCAGCTCAGCCAGCGAAGAAGGCTCGTAGTAGTGGTGATCAAGAAAGAGCCCAACCAGCTGTACAGCGTTGTGGGAACTGCGGAGAGACTGGGCACAATGCTTGCACGTGCAAAAAGGATACAGAGATATATTCTAAATTTAATAAGCGCATGACGTATATTGGCTCCTTGTTTGATAGCAATGAAATTGAAGATCTGTAGCATAGGTTGGTTGTGCCAAGAAAAACTGACCAGCTCGATGGGGTGACCAGCTCGATGGTGGAATACGTTATCTCTTTTTAGTAAGTGTTATATAGAAGTTGTTGAGAGATACAGTTCGAAAGTCTTAGAGCTACTTAAGAGAGTAGTTAAGTTAGTGGAGATTGATTAAACGGCTTTTGGCCGGAGGTGCTTCTGCAGCCGAACTTGCTTTCACTTCTTCGATTGCTTGAAACTAGAAGACTGAAATTCACGAGAAATGCTTCGCGTTGAACTCGTCGACCATTTCGCGTGCTGCCTTCACAATGTCTACAGCGCCCGGTGAGTCTGAGTGACAGCACATCGACACCTCGTAGTCACCCACAGGCAGCTGCACCTCTTCTCCCGTCACCGCAGTTACAGACGCATTCTCGATCTGACTTCGTACGTGCTTCTTCGTCTCATCGGGATGCCATGGCCTGTACATGGTTAGCCTCGAGTCGCGGCAGGTAGCCAATCGACTCACTTCTTCTTTCGATCGATCACGAGCGTCCCGTCTTTGTTGTACTTGACGTCGCCGTACAGCTCCGCCACGAACGGCAGTCCCATCTCTTTCGCAACCTCTTCGTGCAAGGTGCCAGCGAGTCCGAACACCGTTGTGCCCTTTGGAACCCCAGCATACACGGCCCTGCAGACTTCCTTGTCCCGGTACATCATACCATAGAGCACGCCATGAGGCTTCACGTGGTGTAGCGGCACGCCCTCGGCGTCCAGGAACCCCTTCAGCGCTCCAATTTGGTATCGCACGGCGGCTGTCAGTTCCTCGGGCGACATCTTGATCTCACGGCGGCCGAAGCCCTGTATGTCGGGTAGGCCTGGGTGCGCGCCAACGGCGATGTTGTGCTTCTTACACGCGAGGACGGTTTGTTGCATGATCAATGGGTCGCTGGGCGCGTCAGCACGTGTGCTCATTCAGCTAGAAGAAGATCGAACCCAGCGTGGAAGCCGCACGCGACGTTGGCATGGTCGATGAGCGGTATCAGCTCATCGTCAGGTCCGCACTTGAAGTTCCCATAGCCTTCTCCGAGGTCGACATTGATCTTGACGGGGTGCTTGATAGCCGGCATCGTGGTATAGTGAGTCGTCCGTGGCAGGCGTGGGATGACTGCCTCCCAACATCAACCAGTATCGTCTCATCCCCACGCGTGCCATGCTCCACGGTGGCGTCGATCGCATGGTCAAGGATCGATAACCGGGGCTGAGCATCCGCGGGCCACAGCGGGGTCGCGACGAGATAGGAGACACGGCGGACTGGGGCGGGGTCGATGCGGCATTTCTCAGGTACTGGTATCGCCGCGAGGTTGTGGGAAAGAAGGCGATTATATCTTCTGCATCGTCGAGGCCGCAATGGAGAAGCTGAAGACACTGCTCATAGCAAACCGTGGCGAGATTGCTGTACGTGACACGCGTTGAGCGCATAGAGCGCGTCCCCTAGGGAGACTTGACTTATCGATAAGCTCGCGATCGCTGACATCACCGCTTGCAGGTACGCATATGTCGGACAGCAAAGAAGCTCAATATCAAAACCATAGCGATATACTCGGAAGCAGATGCCGCGTCGCAGCATGTGCGCGATGCTGATGAGGCGGTCTTACTGCCTGGCAGCAATGCGACTGCCTACACAGACGAGGATGCCATTCTAAAGATCGCGAACGAAAAGGGAGCAGATGCAATTATTCCTGGTTATGGCTTTCTATCAGAAAATGCACACTTCGCGCGACTCGTAGGCGAAGCTGGCATTGGTTGGGTGGGCCCTTCCCCAGAAGCCATCGAGGCATTCGGCATCAAGCACACAGCTCGAGGTCTAGCGCAGAAAGCCAATGTGCCCATTGTGCCCGGCACGAAAGGGCTTGTCGAAAATGAAGAAGCCGCGGCGACAGAAGCCGAGCGCATTGGCTTTCCAGTGATGCTAAAGGCGACGGGCGGCGGAGGTGGCATGGGTCTGATCACCTGCAACAAGGTCGACGAGGTGCGCAAAGGCTTTAGGATGGTGCAATCGAGAGGCAAGACGTTGTTTAAGAATCCTGGAGTCTTCATCGAAGCATTCTATCCAGCAAGCCACCACATTGAAGTCCAGGTATTCGGCAACGGGCAAGGTCAGGCGATACACTTTGGTGAGCGAGAATGCTCAGTCCAAAGACGCCATCAGAAGGTCATCGAGGAATGTCCAAGTCCATTCGTCGAGCGACACCCTAGCTTGCGACAGAAGTTGGGCGATGCAGCTGTCCGTCTAGCAGAGTCAATCAAGTATGGATCCGCTGGTACCATCGAGTATCTCGTAGACGATAAGTCAGGCGACTTCTTTTTCCTTGAGATGAACACCAGACTGCAAGTCGAGCATGGCATCACCGAGCTCTGCTACGATGTCGACTTGGTGGAGATTATGTTGAGACAAGCAGATGCTCAGCTTTCCAATGGACAGGGCCTCGATGGCACAGCGTTGAAGCAGCTGCAGCCCTCGAGTCCCACCCCCACCGGTTCAGCCATTGAAGCACGTGTGTACGCTGAGAATCCATTGAAAGACTACGCTCCATCCCCTGGTTTACTTCAAAAAGTCAAATGGAAGGACGTGCCCGGCAGTCGTATTGACACATGGGTATTCACAGGCTCGCGCATTACCCTGAACTACGATCCATTGATCGCTAAAGCCATGGTTCATGCCACATCGAGAGATCAAGCCATAGCGGGTATGCAGGAGCTGCTCACGCACTCTTCAATATGCGGGCCACCAACGAACCTGGAGTTCCTCGCTGACATACTGCGTGACTCGCGCTTTCAGAGCGGCGACACTATGACGAGCTTCCTTCAGGACTTCAAGTACGCGCCACATGCGATCGATGTGATTTCAGCTGGCGCATACACGCTGATCCAGGACCTTCCTGGGAGACCTACAGTCGGCAAAGGTATACCACACTCAGGCCCGATGGATCCGTTGGCATTCCAAATCGCCAATATCCTGGTCGGCAATGAGCGCGAAACGGAAGGTTTGGAGATTACACTGAGCGGGCCAGAACTCCGATTCATCAGTCCAGCCATCGTCTCATTGTGTGGTGCGCCCATGGAGGCTACCTTGGACGGCAAAGAGTTTCCAATGTGGACCGGCGTGAAACTCGAAGCTGGTCAAAAACTCAAGATTGGCAAGACGACGGCTGGTGGTTGTCGGTCGTATCTGGCTGTACATGGTGGCTTTCCGTCCGTTGCGAACTACTATGGGTCGAAGTCCACATCTCCACTGGTCGCTATCGGTGGCTACCAAGGTCGCCAACTCGCGCCCGGTGACTTGCTGCAGATCACCAGTGAGCTTCGTGTGAACTTCAATCCAGTCTCGGTACCGGAGAAGCTGCGCTTGGACTACAAGTCTGATTGGGAAATTGCCGCCATGGTCGGACCACACGACGAGGGTTACTTCGATCCCAACTTCATCAACACCATCTACGACACGAAGTGGAGGGTTTCGCACAATGCATCGCGAAGCGGCATCCGTCTCGACGGCCCTGTACCGAAGTGGGCGCGCAAAGATGGCGGTGAAGGCGGCGCTCACCCGAGTAATCTCATTGAGTATGGGTATCCTCTGGGTACTCTGAACTGGACTGGCGACGACCCCTGCATCTTCCCCGTCGACTGTCCCAACTTCGGTGGCTTCACCAGCAGCACGACTGTGATCAAAGCCGATTGGTGGAAGCTGGGGCAGATTAAGGCTGGCAACACCTTGAAGTACGTTCGAGTCGGTCTTGAAGATGCATTGAAGAAGCGAAGGAGAAATGAGGCCTTTCTTGATGCGATTGAAGATGCCGTGAAGACGGGCAGCGGGTTTGAGCATATCGATAGCTTACAGTGTGGTCACGTCAGCTTCCACGAATGCAACATTGGTAAAGCCGTGCTCTGGGAGAAGGCAGGTGACGCGCATATCCCGCAAGTGCGCTATCGACAAGGCGGAGACGACCACCTGCTCATCGAGTACGGCAATGAGTCTTTTGATCTGAACCATCGGTGTCGCGTTACAGCTCTCGAAAACACCCTCAATTCCGATTCAACCCACAATAGTATCAGGAGCAACCTCTACAACACCGTTGGTTGCTGCACCACGCTCCTCATATACTACAACGGCGCCAAAATTCCACGCGCAGGTCTCGTTGCGCATCTCCAAAAGATCGAATCCGAGCTCGGAGATCTGCGTTCCACCAAGGTTCCAACACGCATATTCAAGTTGCCCCTCTCGTTCGAGTCGAAGCTGCAGGACGAAGCGACGCAACGGTACATGACGAACCAGCGTCCACACGCGCCCTATCTCCCCGACAATCTCGCTTTTGTCGCGAAGAACAATGCGTTCACTCCACAACAGCTCAAGGACATTTACCTTAGCGGCCAGTTCATGGCCGTCGTCGTCGGATTCTTCTGCGGTAACACCGTGTCTCTGCCCGTAGATCCACGCCAACGTATCTCCGCGCCGAAGATGAATCCCAGTCGCGTTTTCACACCTGAAGGAACAGTGGGGTGGGCTGGAAGTTGTATGTCCATTTACCCCGTCGACTCGCCTGGTGGATACCAAATGACTGGTCGTACGGTGCCGTGCTGGGATTACTACTTCTACAAGCCCGGGTTTGGCAACAAGCCATGGATCTTCCGGGACTTTGACATCTTGACGTTTTACCAGGTGAGCGAGGCGGAGTTGGATGAGATTTTGGGAAAATTTCGTGCGGGTAAGTTTGAGTGGGAGTATGAGGAGGTGGAATTTGATATGGCGGAACACAACAAGTTGCTGGAAGATACACAAGACGATGTGAGGGAGATTAGAGAGAAGCAGGCGGTGGCGCAGGAGGAGATGACGAAGGCGGAGAATGAGAGCTTGGAGAGATGGAGGAGGGAGAAGGCGGAGAATCAGGTTGATGAAGGGACGGTGGAGAAGATGCTCGATGATCCCAGTATCGTCAGTGTTGAGGCGCCGGTTGATGCGAATGTATGGAAGGTGGAGGTTGAAGAGGGAGACAAGGCTGGTGCAGACACCGTGGTGAGTATACGGAATGCGTTTGTTTGCGAACGGCTTGTGCTGATGTGTCGCAGATTGTTATTCTTGAGGCTATGAAATTGGAAATTGCGGTCAAGACCCCAGAATCGGAGGCGCAAGGAGGCAAGCTGAAGGTGGAGAAGTTGCTCGTCAAGCCCGGAGATACTGTGTCGGCGGGCGGACATCTGGCTCTGCTGAGGAGATTCTGAGTACCATTTGCACGCTCAGCTTCGAACGCCTCGGAGAATTGCTCCAGGAAGTGGTTTAGAGCATATTTCGACTTGTCATGTCTGATCGGCCATGTGACGCACAATTCTGGTGGCAAGCAAATTGTATAAGCCGCTACGTGATGTAGTCTAATCTCATTGAGCGCAACTTCAACATGATATCTGCAGACTTGATTTTCGCATCATTGAGTATTGCATCTGTGATGGCCGAGCAACTGCGATCGACGGAAGGAGGGACTGCCGATTGCGTCCCGTGTTTCCCCTTCTTTCGGGACGCCGAGGAACGTGGCTGCCGTCAATCAGGGTCGCGACCTCCAGCGATTCTTCGTGGCGTGCTAATACCACCATAAATGCAGGATGCTTGCCATGTTGCTATTTCTATCTGCCATGATTCCCATAATTCCTCACCTCTCGATGGCGAGGGGTCCTATACTTCTCGCATCCAGGCCTGCAAACACTCGAGGCCTGCGATGCATGGTCATCAACCACCCGATCGCATCTCCCTAGCATGCAAGCAGTGTCGAAGCAGGCACGTGAGATGCGACGCGACTCAGCCTCCATGTGGACGCTGCAAAAGAGATGGGAAAGAATGCACACACCAAATTCGAACATGGTCAGCCAACATTCTCAGTCGTACCCGGACAGAGCGCAGAATCGCAATCGACCGTGCATATAAGCAACAGTCGCTTTCTCGAGCTGTACTAAGATCATTTCTGGTCGCCAGCTCTTATGGTCCTGCCTCATGCTCACATTCGGACAAGATTACACGACCGTCCTCACGACCATGGTCTCAAAATACTTTTGCTCGTCCTGTACTGGATTGGTCCATTCATGCGTCGTGGACTCCATCTGGACCGTACTACGAAGATGCCTTGTGCACTGCGCGAGGTTTCGACCACACCATTCAATATTCAAGCCTCGATGCTGTTCGCCGTTGCCCAGCATCATTGCGACAAACGATCTGAGGCGCGCAAGACGTCTATGCGGCCGTCGTAATGGCTTTACAACTTAGGATGAATGGGCGAGAATTTGCGCGGGCTTACGGTGAGCACAATGCCGTGCTCGAGGAGTCGTGGCGAAGAACGAGGTACGTTCTGTACTTCTTTGACCAAGAATCTGCGATTGTATCGCGGACCATTGCGCTTACCTTGCTCGACGTGCCGAACAGTGTGGATCTTACTTGCGATGACGGCGTATATGAAAGCGAGGTCAGTACATGAATTGGGGTCATATTTACTTGATACTAACAGCGTGTAGCAAATACCGCAGCCAGCAACTTTGCAAGATTATCAGGTTCGCGAGTTTGAAGAGATCTAGACGGTCTTCTCTTCCCTCACGTACTTCCATGACTTGAGTCTGATAATCACAGGAAGTAAGAAATGCCCCGCATGCCCACCTGGAAAGATACTGATATTGTTTCAATCATAATCCATATGATTTAAAGTGCACCTTTTGATGAAGCCTTTGCCGCCTCTATCGATGCCAAAATCGCAGCATGGTATGCATTATTACCGACTTCCAAGAAAGACCCGCTGCGAATGGATGGCACCATCGACGAGGTCATGTGGTCTGCACTCACACAAGCAGCTATGTGTAACTTCTCCCTGATATCCCCCTGGCCAAATTTGACATGTACTAAACTCGGTACCATCCATCATTCCTTTTCAGCCCTGGTGCACAGTCCAGAGGAATTTACTACAGAATCCTTCATGGTTCTGGCACCCATCAACCCAGCTCGTCTCTCACTGGGCTACCGGCCTCGACCGTAACCGCTTTAAAGCTGATTCTGCCTTCAAGTATAGCCTCTACTTTGAGCTTCTCAAGCGAAAGATAGAGCAATATGACGTAGACAGTCGGCATATATACAATATGGACAAGAAGGGTTTCTTGATTGGCGTCCTGTCAAAGATGAAGCGGATCTTCTCTAAGGCAGCTTACGAGCAGGGCAAGCTTAAGCACATCGTTCAGGATGGCAATCGTGAGTGGATTACCACTATAGCTTATATCTGCGCCAATGGTACTGCGCTTACGCCTGCTCTAATCTACCAGGCTCAATCTGGAGACATACAAGACACCTGGTTGCAGGACTTTAAGGCAGAATCTCACTGCGCCTTCTTTACAAGCTCACCTTCTGGATAGACCAGCCACAATATAGGACTCGCCTGGCTTAAGCAGGTATTTGATGGCGAGACAAAGGCAAAGGCGCGCTCCTCTTACAGGCTCCTCATCCTTGATGGCCACGGCTCTCATGTAACGATGGATATCATCAAGTATTGCGACGAGAATAAGATTCTGCTACTAGTATACCCAACTTATAGCACTCACACGCTACAACCTCTTGATGTGGTTATGTTTTCGCCACTAGCAGCCTCGTACAAAGTGGAGCTCTCTGCCTTCCTTGATCGCGCCCAAGGCCTTACCAGTTGTCAGATGTGAGAGGACAGAGCAGACATGAAGGAAGCAGAAGGTTGTTGTAATGAGAGAGCTACAGAGAGCGATTATATACACAACCACGATGAGTAAGCAAGTGACAAAGAGTCACGTGAGAGATGCAGTTCACATGTACCTTGTG